>PVKH010048139.1:0-10228 GCA_004027955.1 Chaetophractus vellerosus | reverse complement strand
GAACCCGCCTGCAATTCTCTCGTCCTCCCAAACCCTGTCAGCCTCCCCCACGCCGCTTGCCCCTGCCCTCACCTGGCGATCCTGCAGCCTGTTTCTTCTGGGATGCTCTTTTCCCTGCCCTTCTTGACGTGTCTAAATTTGACTCACCCATCAGGTGTCAGCTTAGCTCACTTTTCCAGGGAACCTCTTCTGGCCCCGCCTTCCTCTTCAAAGCTCCTGTTTGCTTGTCTCCCTGGCACCCTCTCCGCCTCCTAATCTATCACTAGACTCTACTATAAATGTTGCCTCAAAGCTCACTGCCAGCTCCCACGAGACTGCGAGCAGCCCCTTGCCCAGAGCCATTGTTAAAGAAATGAATGGAAGCCGTAAATGGCCATGGGGCCTTGTCAGTGCTCCCCAGACACTGTGGGAGGGGTGAATCCAGCTGGAAAACAAGCAAAACAAAAGCAGAAGGAAGAGCTAATAACTGTTTGTGGGGGGCCGGCTCGATAGCCCAGTGGATAGGGCGCCGGCATACCACATGGGAGGCCCCGGGTTCGGTTCCTGGGGACCTCTCCTAGCGGGCAGACCGCCTTGAGAATGGCAAGCCACCATGGGCGGGCCAGACCCGCTGTGGGCAGGGCAAAAAACTGCCACAGACAGGGCAAAAGCTGCCACGGGCAGGGCAGGTCGCCCGCGGATGGAGCACAGCCAGCCACCCGCGAACTGAAAGCCGGCCGTGATCGGACGCAGAGACCACCCACAAGCGGGGAAAGCCGCACCTGCGCAGTGACCACTCTCGGTGCGTCGCCGCAGCGGGGGGAAGGAGAGATATGTAATAAAATAAATAAATCTTTAAAATAAATAAATAAATAAAAAATAACTGTTTGTGGGGTGCAAACCCCGTCCAACTCAGCTCCCTCCTCTTCTTACCAAGGGGGTGGAGGGCCTGAGCTGGAAACCCTCCAGAAGAGCACTGTGGTTTTTGCCCATACGGTTGACCTGGGGTCTGGAAGGGGGTGTGGAAACGTGTTGCATGGGGCGCAGGCGAGGAGATGCCCATTTGTATAGGGTGCCTGAGCGGGTGGCCCCAGCCAGGCCACGTAAGAGCCAGTGGTATAGTCTGACTGTACCATTGAGAAGTGGCCCCTCATGGAACTGGGCAACCTCCACTGAGCTAGACAATTCACATAAAGGTCTCATGGGCCACCCAGCCTCTCGCAGAGAGCAGAGAGGCCACCGAGCCACCCAGGCCACTGCACTTGTATTGCCAGCAGGTGCTGGGATTTTCCTCTGTCCATCCCGGTCTGTGTGCCCAGCAGGTCACATGTCCAATGGCTCCCTCACAGTCAGCAAGGAGGACGGCACCTTGGGGAAGCAATGCCTCTTAAACACAGGGTGCTGAGGCCAGCCCAGAGCCACGGCGGGCACCCCCTTCTCACCGCAGGGAGGGTCTTGTTAGAACTGAGCTTCCCGGTAATTCTCTTCCAGGAGTGAGATGGGCCAGGATTATGGGGAGGGGACCATGGCTGGCAACCTTAGGGTGCTGCCCCCCTCCGAAGCAGGGGTTGCAGTCTACGCCAGGCCAGGACCCCTGGGGGCCAGAAGCCTCCTGAGCTCAGCCCAGGACAGCTCAGAGCCAGGCTGATCTTGTTGCCCAAAGCAAAGCCTGATTCAGGGACTCGGTTCCGATCAGTTTCTTAGGAGGGTGAGTTAGGGAGCAGGGACAGGGAGAGCACAGCTAGGCTTGGCCCATTTCTTATTGTGTGTAGGACATTCCATCTCTTTCCAGCCTCAGTTTCCTCATCTATAAAGTGTGGTGGGAATAATCCCTCCTGCCTAAGCTATAAGAGGGTACTTAGTGGGCCCCACCTCACTCTACAAATACGAGGAACGAGCCTTTAGCAAAGGGAATCCAGCACGGTTTGCAGATAAAATGAAACACGGCACAGCCCTTATGGAGGGGAATTTGGCAGTATCTAGCAAAATTACATATGCATTTGCCCTTTGAAGCAGCAATCCTATTTCTAGGAATTCATTTAAAAAAAAAAAACTGGCAAAAATATAAAAAGAAACAAGAAAAGACGAATGCATGCAATTATTTTAAAAACTAAATTTTAAAAAAGCAATCCTTAAAATCAAAGCCAAATCGAAATGAAGAAATTTAACTCTTGGTGGCATAACCGCACAGAGAGGGACTACACCAAGTAACTTTAAAACACAGTAATTTGATTGTGCATCTCTAGTAAGATATACCCTAAGGACGAGGCTTGAGAAAACAAACCCTAAGCGCTTGGTCGTAATGTTTATATTGTTATTTTGCCACAGTCATGTGCGTATATTGTGGGATAAAGTTATTTATCACAGAAGAAAGGAAAAAGTTATAGGATCGGTAGGATTAAGTAAAAACCCATAGTTCTAAAATTGAGAGTTTCAGTTTAGACTTGTGATGTATTTTGCCTTAAGCAAGTCAAATGCATAATTCCTAGCTCTGACCACTGAAAAGGCAGAAACCCACCCCTTAATGACTTCTGAGCACTAAAAAGAACCTGGCTCCTTGGAGAAATGGCTGGGATCAGATCTGGGGAAGGAAATGTGAAACACTAACCTGTACCATCTTGTCACAGGAAAAAGCAAAATGCCAAAGACTACTAGGATTGTGACAGATGCCAACTGAAAAGGCCCCCAAGGCCAAAGGATCATCTGAGTACCGATAAGGATAATAAAAGCAAATATTTTTCATAACAACACTTAAAAAAATTCATTGGTCAACTTTAGAGTTGAGCTAGGGAACCAATTCATTATTTTTGAAAAACTGATAAATCAAGGGAAAGAATCAAGCTTTTATTCTTTCTTCCCTAGATAACCAAAGAACTGATAAGGGGATTTGTTTGTTTCTTTTTGAGGTACAGGGGGCCAGGGATTGAACCTGGGACCCCATATGTGGGAAGCTGGTGCTTAACCACTAAGCCACATTGGCCTCCCTGGGTTGTTTTTGTTTGTTTGTTTTGCATGTTGTTCATTTTTGTTTTGGGGGGAGGCACCAGAACCAAACCCAGGGCCTCCCATATGGGAAGCAGGAGCTCAACTGCTTGAGCCACATCTGCTCCCCAGGGTTTTGTTTTGTTTTTTTAAATAGTAGTGTATCAGAAAATAAATAAAGAGGGAATGATAGAATTAAAATATGACCATTTTGCAACTCCTAGTAAATAAATTATGAGGAATGGATAATTGGAATTTGAAATTAAACACATAATACCATTTACACTGGCATAAAAAATTGAAATACTTAGGTATAAATCTAACAAAATATGTACAGGATCTATATGAGGAAGATCATGAATAAAAGAGTAGTTTTATTCTATGAAACTCATCAAAAAGTCCTAAATAAATAGAGAGATAGTCCATGTTCATGGATAGAAAGACCCAAAATTATTAAGATGTCAATTCTTCCCAACTTAATCTATAAATTCAACACAATCTCAATAAAATTCTAGCAAGTTATTTTGTGGCTATTAATAAAGTGATTCCAAAGTTTAATGGAAAGACAAAAGTCTGAAGAACAAAGTTGGAGGACTGACACTATGCAACTTCAGGACTTACTATATAAAAGTCTTGAAGCTTGTTTTCATATAAAGCTACAATAATCAAGACACCATGGCATTGGCAAAAGAAGGTACAAATAGATCAGTAGGACTGAATGCAGATATAGATCCCCACAAATATAGTCACCTGATCTTTGACAAAGGAGCAAAAGCAAGTCAATGGAGAAAGAATAGTCTTTTCAACAAATGGTGCTGGAACAATTGGAGGCCCATAAGCAACCCTTACATCTTTCACAAAAATTAACTAGAAACAAATCGAAGACCTAAATGTAAAATGCAAAATATAAGATCTAGATGTCCTCAGGTTTGACACTGAGTGTTTAGTTACAACACTAAAAGCATGACCTGTGAAAGAAAAGGATGATAAATTTGGCTTTATTAAAAGTTAAAGTTTTTACTCTGCAAAAGTTGCTGGTAAGAAAATGAAAAGACAATCCAAAGGCTGGGAGAAAACATTTGCAAAAACACATATCTGATGAAGAACTTGTATCCAAAATATACAAAGAACTCATAAAATTCAACAGTAAGAAAGGAAAAAAACCAATTACAAAATAAGCAAAGGATCTGAACAGACACAGATGGAAAATAAGAATATGACAAGATGCTTAACATCATGTGATAAGGGAATTGCAAAGTAAAACCACAATGAGATTTTAGAACGGCTGTCCTGACCTCCAAAACACTGACAAATGCTAAATGCTAGCAGGGGCATGAGGAGCCCAGGAGCTCCCAGCGGCGCGGGGCGCATGCCAAAGGCCACTTAGGGAGACGGCTTCTCTCACAAAGCTACCTGAGGCTGGCTGTATGATCCAGCAATCACAGCCCTAGGCATTCCCAGATGAGTCGAAAACTTATGTCCACAGAACAAAACTGCCTGGGAATGTTTATAGCGGCTTTATTCATAATTGCCCCAAACAGGAAGCAATCAAGATGTCCTTCCACGGGTGAATGGATGAACAAACTGTGGTACATCCATGCCATGGAATATTATCCAGTGATAAAAAAAAAAAAAAATGAGCTATCAAGCCACAAAAAAGATGTGGAGGAAACTTGAACGCTTATTGCTAAGGGAAAGAAGTCAGACTGAAAAGGCTACATACTATACTACATACATATAGCTTGATTCCAGCTGTATATATTTTGGAAAAATGGGAAAGGCAAAACTATAGGGACATTGCCTGGGAGAGGGGGTAGAGGAATGGGGAGAGCTCAGGGGGCTTTTAGGGCAGTGAGACTATTCTGCATATACTGTAAAGGTAGACACACGGCACTGTGCATTTGTCAAAACCCACAGAGCTGAACAACACAGACAGCGAGCCAGTGGAAAGCAAGGACCTTAATCGTGAATGACAGCAACAAATGGCCGCGCCGATGCGAGATGTCAATAAGAGAAACCGTGTGTAAGGGGGCGTGATGTGGAAACTCTGTACCTTCTGCTCAGGGCTCTTGTACATTTAAAACTGTTCTGTACAAACTTGAAGATGCCGGTCTAGAAAGCTAAAACTGTTCTAAAAATAAAGTCTATTAATTTTTTTAAAAGCATAGATCTAAGCAATTATCATCAATGCTAGTACCGCAAAAAACAAACAAAACCCACACCTTATATGCTTCTTGCTGGAAGGACACAAGGCCACCTGTAAAGTAATCTTGCCAAAAAAACAAAAACAAAGCAAAACCTGAATCCCATCAAGCCTTTAGCTCCAACTTCCAATTGGCAGAACACACCAGTGTATTGTAGAAAATAGAGATGACAAAGCAACACATTAAATCCTACCACAAGGATACAGTCAGCAAAATCCAGACTATAGGAGACCCTAAAGAACAAACCACACAATTTCTTCAACTAATAATTTATCAAGAAAATAAAGGAGAGATGGAAAGGGAAGCCACAGATGAAAAGAGCATAGGAGGCCTATCAAGCAATTCCAATATCTGGACCTTATGTAGATCCCGATTCAAACTAACAAACACAGGGGGAGAAACGCAGGCCCCACGCACGGGTGCACCGCCAGGCCCCGTGTGCAGGTGCGCCACCAGGCCCCGTGCGCAGATGAGCCTCAGGCCCTGTGGGCGGGCATGCCGCCAGGCCCAAGCCGTGCAGCAAGATGATGACGTAACAGGAGAGTGACACAAGGGAGAGCCAAGACGAGATGCGCCGAAAAACCAGGAACTAAGGTGGTGCAGGCAGTAGTACACCTCTCTCCCACATTGGCGGTTCCAAGGATCAAATCCCAGTAAGGACAGGAAGGGAAGGATGGGAAGAGAGGGCAGGAAATGGACACAGAGCATTCATTGCCCAAGCGAATGGACACAAAAACAGCAAAAAAGGGGTGGGAGGAGTAAAAATGGATAAAAGCAAATAAATAAATAAATAAATCCTTAAGAAAAAAAAAGTGTGGGGAGAAAGACACAGACTATAGTTAGTAGTAATACTTTGATGATGCTCTTTCATGATTTGTTAACAAATGTTTCACAACAATGCAGGGTATTTGTGGGGGTGATGTGTGGGAGCCCTGTATGATGATATGCGTGTTCGTTTTGTAAGCTCACAATGTTTACTGAATACTTATTGTTTATATATGTTCATGCACAAATGATATACTTCCATAAATTGTTTTAAAAAGGAAAACCCTGTAATAATAAACACTTATCAGGCAGTTGGAAAAGCTGAACACTAACTGGATATTTGATATTGAGGAATTGTTAATATTTTCAGACGTGATGATACGGCGGTTTCAGTGTAAAATTCGAGTCCTTTTTTAGAGATCAATGCTGGAACATGAATATGGATGAGGTAATGTGTTGATTAGGATTTGCTTTGAATAATGCAGGGAGGGGAGAAGGGATGAGGGAACAGAGAAACAAGACTGGCCTCCCGTTGGGTTCTGTTGGAACCAGTGGGTGCAGGGGTTCCCCACACTATTTCCGGGGTTGGCAGTGAAAGCCCGTGGGCCAAATCGAGCCTGCCAGCTGGCTCTGTGTAGCATGCGAGTAAAGAACCGTTTTCACATTTTCAAATGGTTGGAAAAAATCAAAAGAAGAATAATATTTCATAACACGTGACTATTTTTTGAAATTTCAATGGTGATGTCCCTAAATAAAGTTTTATTAGAACACAGCCACACTCACTCATTCACATCCTCTTTCTGGCTGCTTTCACGTGACAACAGCAGAGCTGCTAGTTGAGGCCGAGACCACCTTGCCTGCAAAGCCTAAAAATATTTACTATCCGGCCCTGTATGGAAAAAGTTTCCCAATTCCTGTACTATTCTCTCTAATTTTGTGGGTTTGACGTTTTTCCAAAATAAAAGATAAAAACAAACAAACCCAACTGTCCATGTTGCTATTTCTCAAATGTGCCCAAATAGTAACATTTGCAGGGAAAACACAGCCATAAAGGAGGATGGGAAAAAGAAAAATGTTGCTCTCCACTGCACCCTTTCTCCACGAACTCCCCGCCTTTGCCATCTGGGCCCCCCAGCCGCATACCTCCTCTGTCCCGGTTCCTCCTGCTCTCCAACTCAGAAGGTGTCTGTTCCATTGTGAAATAATGTTTTCCACTAAATTAATCCTGACCTTCAGTGCAGGGTTGAGATTGCAGCATCAGCACACTCATGGCTTGGCAGCCCTGCTGGATTCTCATATTAAATTCTCTCCTCCCCAGAGCCACTCTTTGATTACCTGCACCCAGGCTGATATTCAAGCAAATGAAACTGTATATTAAAGCGACGTCCCTTTTCCGTGACCCACGGCAGCTACGTGCTCAAGACGGGTGGGACTTTCCTGAGAGCCTGTCCCTGTGACTCCGAAGCTTCCACTGCAGGTGCCCGCGCCGCTCGGGGAGATCCCACGTGGATTTCTGCTGGTCAGGCAAACCGTGCCCACGGCCCTTTAGGAAACACTGCCTCGGATGCCCGCCTCCACGGCACCGGCTCTCCAGATCCTTATTTTTGTCGGTTCTCATGACAAATCCAATCCTTTAGGAAGGGTCTCTGGGAGTTAATTGGATGGGGAAGAAACGTGGCGAGCTTCAGCAAAGAGCACGGGGGATGGCATGCTCCCGCACAGGTGCCCGTGGTGGCCAGCAGAGTGGCTGACACAGCCTGGAGGTTGGGAGTGCTGAGCGCGCTGCCAAAGGACGGAGCTTGGGTGCTGCTAGCCGGAGTCACCGAGGGTCCCGGAGCAAGCCCTGGCCGTGCCACGGCATCCCTCTGCCACCCCTGGCAGCACCCGCTTCCATGGCACCACGCCTGGCACAGAAGGCTTCACCCCCGTGTCCCAGTGCCCCCGGGCATCACTCGGTAGTGCTCCTCGGCAGGCCCCTCCCAGCCAGGCTGGCTCCAATCTGGGGGTCCAGGAGGGTGGTGCTGGGGTGGGTGGGACTTTCCCCTCTGATCCCCAAAGCACAAGGAGTGGAGGTTTCTGGCAGCAATCTGCTGATTTGGCTAAAAACTCAAGCAGAGAAGGGAGCCAGTCCCCGGCCCCCACACCCCCTACCCCAGTGCCTGGTGTCTGGTGCCACCTGCCTGGGTCTGCAAGGGGAAGAGGCGAGAAAACAAAACTCCGGTCTATTGGCTTCGCTCAGCCTAGGGCAGACGGCCTGCTGCTCTGAGCAAACCAGAAAAAAGATTCTGTGAAACTCCACAAGGGTTTGGGTAAGTGTGAAGGGGGGCCCTTTTAAACTGAAGGGCAGGAAACAGTGAGAGACTAAAATGAGAATAAAATTTAAAATTCTTGCCTTGACCCCCAGGCCGTGCACCATCTGGCCTCTTTCTCCCTGCCTCTTGGCATCCCACTTTCCCTCACTCCCCATCTTCTCTCACACTGGTCCTTTTTCAGTTGCTCGAACATGCCAGGATCTGTACTGCCTCAGGGCCTTTGCACATGTCACAGTCCCTGCAAAGGCGTCTGCCTCCTGCTTTGCTTCTCCACCCTCCATTCGCCTTCCCAGGCCTGGCCTCCACCGTGCCACTGCCTGGAGCCAGCCTGCCTCTTCCTTTGGGTCCTGGCAGAGGCTTCCCTGCCCACTTAGTCAGCCCCTCAATTGTGCTGTCTCAGCGCCCGTGTGACTCCCTCACAGCCCCTGTAACAACCGGCCATTGTCTTGCTTATTGTTTTGTTTATTCATTTTTTTCCTCTTTCTCCCACTGCTAGACTGTCATTTCCTTTAGGACAGGGGCCTGACTTATTGTCCACGGTACACCTAGCACATGCTCCTAGGTGCTGTGGGCGCCACAATGTTCACTGAACAAACATGACAATTCGGGGCCCCAGCATTAGGTTTTACTTGTGCTCAGCTCCCTCTGTGGATTGACTAAGTGGTGTTCTCAGCGTTTGCTTGTTCAGTCAGAGCGTTTTCCAAGGCCTTTCACTTCTCCTTCTCCTTTCTGTTCTCAGCCTTCTGGTTATTTTGATACTTACTATCAGTCTTCATCAGAACAGGCAGAAGGAGTAACTGGCTGCTCCTTAGCAGACCCCACACAGTGCTTTCCAGGCAGGGTTGTAATTACCGCCTGCGCAGACCTTTGGAGGGTGTATATTATTTTGATTACCCACGAGATCCCTGCTCCCTAAGAGCAGGCAGTTGTGTTTGCTCTGACTAGGCCGGCTCTGTAACAGACAGCCCACGTCTCAGAGGCTCAAATTAACACGACGAGAGTTTGCTTCTCACTCGTGCAAAGCCCAAGGTGGGTGTTTCCGGTCACGCGGTTCTCCTCCAAGGAGTGCCCCGGGGATCTAGAGGCTTCCTTCACGGACTCTGCCATCCTCAACAGCTGGCCTCCAGCTTCCGGGGAGACGCCTGGACACACGCGGCTTAGGTGGCCTGCCTTCAGTCGCGCGGTCACTCGGCGCCCATGCACACGGGCGCTGGAAACCAGGGCGTCGAGAAACGCGGTCCCGGGGCACGGCCGCTTCCGGCAAGAGCGCGTGCAAGGGGTGCCCTAAGCGCCCTGCCACCGCAGGCAGGCAAAGCCAGCAGGAAGAGCGGCCCGGTTCTCGTACTCCTCAGGAGGACCAGGAGCCCGTGCGCAGGCGGCTGCCCAGGGCGGCCCTGCTGAGGCTCCCGAGGGCCCGCAAGGCGCCGACCGGCTGCCCAGACCCCTGCCTACCCCGCCCAGGACGGCTTCAGTTGCTAAATGAGCCTTTTTCCTCTCTCTCTTGGCATCAACATTTCCCTTTTTTCAACTTGGCCTATCACAACTGGGCATTAGGAAGAAAGCAGCCCGTGAGTTGATTCTCAGTACGTCATAAAAGACTGATAACGCAACCCATTCAGAGACACTTGCCTCCAAAGGAGGTCGGTGCAGACGCAGCTCTAATGCAGACAGAATTGCAGGCGGGGTAACACACGGCAGGGAAGGACCTGGGGCCGCTGGCACGGAGGGGCATTGATTTGGGTGAGCAGGTCTTCCTGGCAGCCCCTAAATCACGCCAGGTGATTGTTCAGCTAACCAAGCTGGTTACCGCAGCTCCTGGCAAACGCACCTGCAGCCACTGGCGCCCGTTCCGCCCCTCCCCCCCACCTCTGCTCCAGCCGCAGGTCCAGTGGGCCCCTCTAAGACATGCCCCATCCACCACCACACCCACTGCTCCCCCTGGGCCAAGCCACTGCCATCTCTTGCCTCAACTATCACAAAACCCCT
>PVKH010048138.1:0-10226 GCA_004027955.1 Chaetophractus vellerosus | reverse complement strand
GTCCTCCCCCACGTGCGGGGGCCTGCCAAGTCAGCTCACCACGCGGCGGCCTGCCTGCTCACCGGGGCTTGCCCTGCCGGCAGCAGCTTGCCTTCGCAAGGTGGTCTGCCTGCTCGAGGAAGCCCCAGGAACCAAACCTGGGGCCTCCTATGTGGTAAACCGGCGCCCTACCAACTGGGCTACAGCCAGCCCCCCATATCTACTTTATTGAACTATTTAAATTATTTGGCAATACTTACATTGGGCTGTTTTGTCCTTTTGCTGTGGAGTTGCAGGCATTCTTTGTATATTTTGGATATTCAAGCCTTATTAGATATATGATATCCAAATATCTTCTCCCATTCTGTAGGTTGCCTTTTCATTTTCTTGATACTGTCCTTTGTGCACAAAAGTTTTTAATTTTCATGAAGTCTAATTTACCTACTTTTTTCTTTTGTTGCTCATGCTTTGGGTATAAAATCAAAGAATCCATTGCATAATATAAGATCTTGAAGATATTTCCCTCTCTTTTCTTTTAAGAATAATATGATTTTAGCTTATATTTGGCCATTGATCTATTTTGAGTTAATTTTTGTATACGGTGTGATGTTACACGCCAGCCTCAAATACTCATCTCTCCTAATTACACAAGCCTTTTCCAAATAGCAAAGTGGGGATGAAAAATATTTGCACCATATGATAAAAGTGTTAATATCCTCACCATTTAAAACTCATGAAATAAACAAACAAGAAAATTCTTTACCTCTCCAACTCTCTATTTCCCCTGCTATACATAGCTGCTATTTCTGGCTATTCTTGCCCAATTATTTATTTATCAAGCAGTTTTATTGAGATATATTCACATACCTTACAATCTATCTAAAATGTATAATCAGTTGGCTTTTAGTATAATCACAATGTTGTGCATTCATCATCACAAAAGATTTTAGAATTTTCTTGTTTGTCTGTCTGGTTTTTATTATTGTTATTGAAATAATGAAAATGTTCTAATAATGATTGAAGTGATGAATGTACAACTGTATAATATATCAAATGCCATTGATTGTGTACTTTGGACAGACTGTATGCTTTATTAATATGTATCAATAAAATTGATTTGTTAAGGAAAAAACTCATGAAATATAGACTCCTCTAGACCATAAGCTCCAAGAGAGCAGGGATTTTTTTTGTTTGTTTATTAATGTAATCCCAGCACCTAGAATAGTATGACACGTAGTAAATGTTCAAGAAATATTTGCTCAATGAAAAATATTAATACCCTATATATAAACAAATGTTTTATGAAGAACAAAAGTGACTGGCAATTCATCATTTTCAAAATTGAAACAATGGCATATATTGCTTGTCACCTATTAAATCAGCAGAAGGTAAAAAAAATAATAATACTCACATCATGGGTAAGTGACGGGGAAATTATCAGTTTTACCCTGATATGGTACAATCTTTATGGAATTCAATGTGGCACTATTCATCAAAAGTCTCAGAAATGTGGATCTGCTGTGACCCTGCATTTCCACACCCAGGAATGTATCTTAAGGAAATAATTAAGGATATACAAATATTTGGCTACTATAATGTTGTTTATACTAGTAAAATTTGGAAACAACTGAAATGTCCAACCACAGGCAATTTAGTTTAGTAAATTACTAAGAGGCGATGCTGTCCTTTAATTAAATACAAATTAGACATTAAAATCATTGAAAATGAACATTTATTAACCAAAGGTACTTATAATATCTGCAGTCAAAAGGTATTATATGAAATAGCATGCACAGTGTAATTCCATAAAAATTACACGTACATCTATAGAAAAGATTCTCGTAGCTTGTATACGGAGTGTACAGTGGTTATGTCTGGGTAATGGGGTTATACAATTTTGTAAATTGTGTCTTTTTTGCTAATTTTCTCATTTATTTTTTACAATGACCATTAATAGCTTTTATAATGAAATAATTCACTTTAATTTAAAAATTTATCTTTTAGCTTTAACAAATGTAGACTCTCAAATAGCATTTTAAAATTAATTATTTAATTTGAATCTGCTCATCCAGACTCTGTTACAAGGATGTCTCCATTGTCAGATTTTAAGCTCCTCAAGGGCAGGGTGTACATGTTTTCTTTATCCTTTAAAGCATCTTATAGCTCTTCTAGTTGTTTAGTAACAATTCACTGCTCTGAATTGAGCCAAGAGCAATTTCAATTCCTGCTCTCACTCAATGTCTCCTGTAAATCAATGTAAACAGTTCTAGTAGTATCTCCCAAGGTTGCCTTACTTTCTTTTCATTTGAAGCTAGTTCCTCACAGCAACTTGTCCTAAGGAAGCAGAGCCCAGGGTGACCACAAGTAGAATCAGGAAGATATTTATTTTTTGTTGCTCCAGGGCGGCCACACAAAGGAATAGGCAGGCGAACCCAGCCCCCCGAGGACGATCTTTCTCATCGTTGCAGATGGACATTGATAGGCGACAGCTGGGAGATGAGTTGTGTTTATTTTTTAATTTTTAATTTTTTTTATTTTTAAAGCTTTAGATTACATAAATGTTACATAAAAAATATAAAGGATTCCTATGTGCCCCACTTCCTCCCCCTCCCCCAGTTTCCCACATTAACAACATGCTTCATTAGTGTGGTACATTTGTGACAATTGATGAACACATATTGAAGTATTGCCACTAACCGTGGGTTATAATTTATATTAGTTTACACTCTGTCCCACACAATTTTGTAAGTTATGACAAAATACACAATGGCCTGCATCTGTCATGCAATGTCACGCAGGACAAATCCAATGTCCTGAAAATGCCCCCATGTCACACCTATTCTTCCCTCTCCCTCCCCTCAGAACCTCTGGTGGCCACTGCCTTTACATCAGTGATAAGAGTCTTTAATTGCTAGAATAATAATAAGTCTATAGTAGAATAATAATAAGTCTATAGTAGAATAATAATAAGTCTACTTTAGTCCATTGTTCATTCCCCAATCTTGAGGATTCGGGGATGGTGATGCCTACTCTGCTTCTAATTGAGAGGGGGCTTAGATCTTGATTGAATGTAATCCCAGTCAAAATCCCAACAGGTATTTTCATGCTTGAAAAGCAGTTTCTATACTTTATAGGAAAGAGCAAAAATATTTTTTAAGATGAAAAAGGTATGGAATTTTGGCTTAACAGATATCAAACCCATATATAAAGCTTTGGTAAAGAAAACAATGTGGTACTTATGCAGGAAAACTAAAGCCGCAAATATAAGGCAATGGCATAGTACAGAAGTGGCATTGCAATGAATGGAGGAAAAATCAATAATTCCATAAATGGAACACTGAATATTGGTTCTTCACATGAAAACAAACAAAATTGGATCCTTCTTCATACCATGCATGAAGTAAAATTTCAGTAAGATTAAATATCTAAATATGAAAAACAAATGTGAAAAGTTTAAAATATGACATATTACTGAAGTATTTCTTAAACAAGAAATAAAATGAAATAACTATTAAAAATGATTGGTAACGTCAACATTGTTAAAATTAAGAATTATTATCAAGCATAGTATCCAAAATATATAAAAAATTTCTAAAAACATGTAACATACAAAACAACTGTTTAAAATGAATGAAGGTCATAAAGAGACATTTTTTGGGGTGAGAGAAAATGCAAATGACTAATATTTATCTAAAGATGCTCTATCTTATTAGCAATCAGGAAAAGACAATAATTTTAAAAATACCTTTTAACACTACTAGTTCAGCAAAGGTTTAAAACTGACAATACAATGTGGATTCTGAAAAAATAGGACCTCTAATAATACATTGGCGGGGCCGGCTAGATAGCTCAGTGGATAAGAGCGCGCTGGGGTACCACATGGGAGGCCCTGGGTTCAGTTCCCGGGGACCTCTCCGAGCGGGCAGACGGCCTTGAGAAAGGCAAGCCGCCATGGGTGGGGCAGAGCCACCATGGGCAGGGCAAAAAGCTGCCACGGGCAGGGCGGAGCCCCCACGGGCATGGCAAAGTCACCCGTGAAACACGGAGCTGCCGCCTGCGAAGCACAGAAGCCGGGCAGCCCGCAAAACACGGAGCACTGCTGCCCGCAAAACATGGAGTGGAGCCACCCACGAACGGAGCGAGCCGCCGCCACGGAGGGCTGACTCGGCATGTCGCCGCAAAGACAGGGGGAGACAAGAAGCAGACATAGAAAAAACACAGAAGAATGGACACACAGCAAGAGCAAGCAGAAGGGGGGCAGGATATGTAACAACAACAAAAATACATTGGCGATGGAAAATTTAAACTGGTGCAACCACTTCAGAAAGCATCATTGTCTTGCAAAGTTGAACATGTGACCCCCTTGGCCAGCCCTGGAGGTCCACTGTGGCATAGGTGGACAGTCCCCATACATGCGGATGGCTTCTTAAGAACCTGCCAAGACTTCACTCAACCTGGAGCAGGCTGCAAGTGTGAGGACCTGAAAGCAGCCCTGAGCAATGAGGAATGGGAAGTGGAGGCTAAGTATAGAAGGCCACTTGATGGGCAATTCTGGGAGGTTTAAAAGCCCCTCACAAGCTCCCCAGTGGAGTCCAGTTCCAGTTGCCTACAGCATTAGCCCCTCATCAATACACCATTAATTAGCTCTTCTTCTTTCCCTGCCTCACTTACCCATGCCCTCAGTATGCTTCCTGGAACAGGCTCCCCAATAAAACTCATGCACCCAAATACTTGCTTCAGAATGTGTATTTGGTGGAATCCAAACCAAAGCACCCAATGTCCCAGCAGATCCACTCGTAGATATATGTCCTAGAGAAAGTCTTGCATGCCTGCCTCAGGAGATAATTATGGCGCTGTTTATAACAGATGGCATATGATAGGGCAAAACATGGTGACAACGATATGCCCATCAGTGAAAGAATGGAGATATAGTCCACTAATGGATATGTAGTCATTAATGAAATAATATACATGAATAAAATTAATGAACTACAACCACATTAATTGAGCTCAATAAATTTTAAAAACATAAAGCTGAGTAGAAAAAGATGCTGAGAATACATTCGGTATTTTTATTAAATTGAAAAACAAGCAAACTGAATGATAGACTAGGAACAGTTTTAAATATACATGGTGAAATTTTAAAGACAACCAGGAAAATGATGATAAATGAAAATTCACAGGGACCGGATTAGGCAGGAGCCCAAGAAACCTTAGAAGGATTGGTAAAATTCGGTATTTTATGTTAGGTGGTAGGTACACAGGTGATTGTTTTAATATTATACTTATGACTTGCATGCGTATCAATAAAAAATGTAAAAAGTAACTGACACATATGCCAGACACAATGAAATACATCAATTAAATCTCCTGTGTTGTTGACGCATATTAAAATATATCAATTATTTGAGAGGTTTGATTATCATGCCCAAAAGCTTTATATATTTTCCATGGGCTTTTCCAGTACATCTTTCATATTCTGCAAATCTATAAGATTTATCAAGACCCTTCTATAGCGAACATTTACTTTAATCATTTCCACTATTTCTTGAGGTTTCTTTGAATGGAGTTTCAATGTGATGACTTGGATTTCCCAGATTTGTAGCTGACACCTCATAGACGTTCTAAGAACCAAAGAAGTGATGTGTTTGGATTCTTACATGGCCTAGTCCCATGTGATACTAACTTAACTTTGCCACACTTGGAATTTGTGGGAATTTTAAAGCATGATACTAACGCATTATGAGTCCTGCTAAAATTGGGCAGGCCAAATGACCTACACGTGAAAGGACGAGATCAACCCTGAATTGTCTTGCTTTTCTACTTAAAAGTGCATGGCATTAATCTAAGTCATTATATACTTTATAGAGATTTTTAAAAATCTCCCTTTATCATGGTTATAAATTAATTAATCACTTAATGAACAATACCTAGTCTAACTAAGGTTAAGTCCATTTAAAATGTTCAAACTTTATTAACAGGCTGAAACCCAATCAAGAATCCAAATGCCGGTGGTCAAACTTGCAAGGGAACTATGTGGAAAGGATAGTTATGATGCAAAGGGAAAATTACTGTGCTATCTTCTTCCAAAATACCACAGCCATTTATAAAAACCAGTCAGCAAGCCAGGGAAATAAATAAAAATAGTTGTTTTGAAATTGTGGGACTTGCAGTGATGTGATAAGATAAAAAATAAATAAAATAAACAGAAAAAAAAAGTAGCCTTAAAATCCATCTAGGTTATTTCCTCGATTTTGCAAGTAGATGTACAAATAATTAATTTAAAATGATTTAGCAAAGAATTACTATGGATTGTAGATACTGGATTTGAAATGATAATGATGAGAGAGCCAAGGAAGTTTAGAAAGAAGAGATACCCTCCTTTGACTTTTTATAAGCTAATCATTGCAGACCTCGACCACTCTAATTTCTATAAGGGTGGAAAATGAAAACATAGCTAGTATTTGCAAGCAGAGGTGTCCACTTTGCGAGGTCACGCATGGGGATGTCAGAGTACTTTTTCAATTCTTTTCTTTGTATTCCAGATGCATAAAGTCTTGATTTTTGCCTAAGAAAGAGAGAAAAGTTTTGGATTTGGTATTTCTCTTCCACCATGTTTATGAACCTTCAGAAGGATATGTTTGATGTTAGAACCGAACAACAAAGCAAAGAGAAAAATTGCTTTGATGTAGGAAAATCCTTTGTTTGGCATGCCATATTTGTGCTAATCAGTGACAGGAATTTGGAGAAATGGAAACAAAGATGACTTTTATTGTGCACTTACATTGTGCCAGGTATTGTAAGACAGATATCTTTTCCCTTTCTAAAACTGCTCTGTAAAAATCCTGAAGGAACATGCTATTGACAAAAATGTCTTAGACGCACATGAAGGTTTTATAATTTATTAAGCAGCCCTTCTTACATAGGGGGAAGGAAAGCAACATTTATTGCATGCTGACTGCGTCCAGTTCAGGAACATGGAGGGTTTGTGCATTTTAAAAAAATGTATTACCTCTCCTATGTTTCAGATGAGAAAACAGAGATTTAGGGGGTGTGGGTGGGCTGCCCAAAGCCCCATCCGGGAAGTGTTGAGGCTGGTTTCAAACGCAGACCTTCTCCCCCTGTTCTGGAAAGCCTCTCTTCTGCAGGGGCTGCCTCTATTAAGATACTAAAATCTGCAACTCATACAAAGGCGACACTGCAGGGTTTTGTTCTCCAAGTCTGTGTGTTTGGCATCAAAAGCCCCCAAGAACCTTGATTCACTCTGTTCTAAGCATGCCTAAAGCAGAGGAGTTCATAAAAATTGCAATTGCTATTTTTAAGAAGGAAATGCCCTTTATTTTCATTTATTTTGCAGATCAGATTCCTGTCTCTTTGGTAATAACTCATACTTACATTTTTTTCTAACCTCTTAAAGGCCTAGGATGGTGGAAGCAATCCTGGACCTCAAAGACTTGGCCTAAAACAGAAAAACCTGCATTGATGTAAAAGAAAGGACCAAGGTCTGTTGCTGAGAGTATTGAGGAATTTGAGAGCATTTCTTCTCTAAATATCAACTAAGAAATAATGAGTCTAAAAAAATAAAGGACAAGACTTTGATATTTAAGGAATTGAACTTCCCATGTGGGCAGTAAATTCTTTCACAGACTAATGCTTTAGCTCGTAGACTCTCAAATATTAATTAGAATACGCTTTGAGAAGACTCTAGGCACTTCCAAATTATCCATCCTCTACTTAATTTGGCACAGTCCAAATACTATTATCTATACAAAAAGGGGGAAAAAGGTAAAATATTCCTTTCCAAAGATTATACCAATAAAATATGACCTGCTGGGGAAATCCTGCCACAGACAATGTCCATTAGCTTCTGGGATGCACCTAGAGTTTCAAGCTAATGATGCTGTTTCTTTTCTTTTTATCCATTTGATTTTCCTCATGCTGAAGTTTCTAGGAAGTAACCTGACTGCTGGTCTAAATATATTCACTTTCACATTTCTCTGAATTTAACTTTGGGGTATATAGGGCTGAAAAACAAAATTTAAGTGCATGTAAGTTCTTGTAAGTTACCTATTCTACCAAGTACGTGCCACATTTTGCAAAAAACAACTGGTACATTTTGTCATTGCTCCTGTGTTTGGCAAAACATACTTCAGCTTAAGAAGATGGAATGGGATGAAATGATGAAAGACAGGAACCACAGAGGCTGAAAAGTGACCTAGAAATCTTAATTTTAGCAATCATAGCTGTAGCTGGTTTCAAGTTTGCAGCAGCAGGGGTGAAATTATAGTACAAATTACCATGCTCGGCCTAAGAAATTATTCTCTGCTGCACGGTTATTAAGTGATAGATAAATAAATAACACTGTAGGATTGATTGACAAAATATGAGCGACCCAAAAGCTAAAAAGGGCACCATGCAAATAGTACTGCGTAATCACTGGGCCTTTTAGAATTGAAATGAGATTTGTCACAGCAGAGATCGCAAAATAGTATCTCTGCAAAGCCAACATTAAATCATTCACAGTAGTCCTTAATCCCAAGGAATGTGCAACCCAAGTGGCCACATGCCAGTGTGCATTTTCCTTTGAAGGAGAACACTAAGGACCCGTGGTGTCAGAGTTGATTTCCAAATACAGTATTTCATCAGTTTTAAGAGGCATTTTTCCATGTTCTAACATCTTTGATCTCACATAGTGTCTTAGATTTGATGGCATATTGTAGTAGTGACAAGTATACATGGATTCTTCCATGTCTTCTCTCCTGCTGGTCAAAATGTGGAAAAGTAGTTGTTGGTAAGGGTAAAATTCACTGCCACCAACAAATGTTCCATCTGGCTGCCAGCTCCCTGGGCCCAGACAACTTGGAACGCAAGGGGATAACCAGCTGTGGTGGGAAATGGGGCCAATGTTCACTTTGTAAAATGCCACTCCCTGGATTGTGAGGTTCAACACCTAGACGAGCACCTAGTCTGTGCTGTCAAAACATTTATGCTTTTTTTAAAATTTGCTTGATACTACCCAATGATAATAGACCTTTTCCCCCTAGATTATTCAGCCTCCAACTTTTACTGATATATCTTTGACTTTGTTTATCGATGAACAAGTGTCTGGGTGCTTGAAAGATAAAATATCCCCTTCAATCCCTGTTTTCCCAAAGCTAAAGTCTGTTAGAGACACAAGACAGATTCAGATGTGTTCAAAATTATACAACATTTATAAAGTAAAAAGGAATGGATAAAAGAGTAATCCACATGGATCTAGAAATGGGCACATTCAATAAAGAAAAGCTTCTATAATGGTCCTCTCCACAAGCCAAGCTTTTACTTCTGGTGGAATGTTTGGCTTTGCTACTCCAGAATCAGAAGCTATAAGATATAGTTCATTAAACTGCCAAAATGGGGAGGTTCCTGACTTATTTTGCCAGGACTGCTGTATCAAAATACCGGACCAGGAGCTTAAACAACAGGAATTTCTAGGCTCACAGTTTGGAGAGTAGAAGTCCAAAATCAAAGTATCAGCAGGCAGTGCCCTCTCCAGAGTCTGTGGCGTTCCGGTGGTGGCTGGCTGGCAGTGAATCTTTGCCTCCATCCCATGGCCACCTGTCTCTGTCTCGTCCTGGGGCTTGTACTTCCATGCCCAAATCCCCTTTGCTTAATTATAAGGACTCCATTCATCCCACATTAAGGCTCATCCCAATCCATTTTGGCCTCATTCAAATAGGATCTTCAAAGATCCAATTTACAAATGCGTTCACGCCCACAGGACAGTTCGTGAACATGTCGTTGTACAGGACATGATTCGATTCACCACAGTTTACAAGGAACATAATTGCCAGATAGACCAACTATAATAAAATACTAATTTGGGATTAAAAATAGACGGAGTGACAGGGGACTCGGATAAAATCATATTTGTTGACTCTCCTTCTTTAACTCACCAGAATCTAGTAATTGTTCTCCCCTTGGGTTAGTTCAACTCCAAGCTGCAAAGGAATTAGTAGACAACTAAGTAATACAAGGTAAACAAATGCCAAGAAGTTGAAACCTTTGGTAGCATGTAGGAGGAAGGAGATGGGAGGCATATCAAATACAAAATGCTGAGCAGTTCAAAGGTAGGGAAGCAGGTTGAGTAACAGAAAAAGCAAAACCTCCTGCCTAGAAGTCAAGAGAACTGGCTTCCAGTTGTGGTTCCACACACATCTACTCACATCTGTGAACTAGTGGTAATCTATTTTTGATTGTGGACCATT
>PVKH010048137.1:0-10227 GCA_004027955.1 Chaetophractus vellerosus | reverse complement strand
TAAACTGTTACAATTTTTTTTCTGAAGAATCAAATCTGACATGCTCTACAGGTTAAAAACTTGAAAATATGTGCATACTAGCAATTCTACTGCTTGGAATTTATCCAAAATAAATAATCAGATAATCTGGGTAATTAGAAAGGAATCAACCTAAATGTGAACTGTAAAGGTTGATTAAATAAATTAGGTTATATCTAGGTGGCCATCATTGCTAATTCCAGCCATGAAATACCGTCACCACTGACAATTGGCCTAAGTCAGGATGAGATGGAACAGTCATTCCTGCTCAGCATGCCTCTGGTGTGCTTTTTTTTTTTTTTTTAAAGGTGTGTGAGTCACTTGTTTGTACTCTCCTCATCACATTTAACCCTCACATCCCTGTGGGTTGGAGTCACCGCCCCATTTCCCCATCTTAAAGGTAAGGGAACTGAGGCTCTCAGATGTTATCACATGCCCACAGGCACATGACCACCAGCCATCCTGACACCCTCGTCTCCACCCCAGTCGTGCACCACACTGGGATCAGGGTTTTCATACAGTAGCTAAGGCCATGAGGACGGTCAGCAAAGATGCAGCAAGCAAAGAGAAAAGCAACCCCCAAACTAACATCTCTGCACCCCTGTATTTCCTGGTCAGTAGTCTGTGTGGGTAGTAGTCCATGTGGGCAGCCCATACTTCATGAAATGCTTTAACAAGTACACCTCCTTGAATACACCAGGCTGGGAAGCTGTTCCACTATGCTATACAATGGCTGTTTGGCTGTTTGTTCTTCCAATGGAAGGTTTATCTTGGTTCCCAAGCAGGATGTTACTCTTCACACCAAAAGGAATTTTAAATGCCAATGATAGAGCAAGGTATAGGCTGAAGATACAAACTGTGTTAGTAATAAGCTGCCCCACAGAAAGCATCTTTGCTTTACCTGTGCCCTCAAGAGGAAAAGAATGACAACAAATAACAAACAAAGTAAAAACAAAACAAAGACAACAAAACCCTAGCTAAAATCTTTCAGAAAGAAGCAGAATTATGAGTAAGGATTTTTCAAAGAAGTTTATAAAGCAATCACGATTGTAAGATTAAGTATTATTTCACATATAGGTTAGATTTTTTTTTTAAGATTTATTTTTTATTTTCTGCTTTTTGTCTGGAGTAGAGTGGTCGGAATATCATCACGGTGATGCTATTCTTGAGTCACTCAAGTTACTCTCAATATCTTAGCAGCAGATTTAAGCCATGGCTAGAACCTCCTACATTATGAGTGGGTCAGACAAAGGATGGTTTCACCCCCCTCAGCTTTCTGGAAGGGAGGGGTTCATGGATTTCACACGCATGAGGAGGAAGAGAGAATTTTCAAAAACAGGGAACTAGGGTTTTACTAGGAAGAAGCATGAAAACTGAGCAGATATCTATTTACCAAACTTTAATGTGATGATTTGTTCCTGAAGGCTAGGGAATAGCCTTTAAACTGTTCTGTCTGCTAAAAGGACCTAATAATAATGTTTTAGGCAAGTAGCTATTTGTTGATAGGAAGAAAAAGAGGGATGAAGAAAGAGATGGTATTAATATTTAATGAAATCCTATAACTGGGCTACATGTACCCATGATTGCAGGAATCTGATGCCCACAGGAGTCAAAATCAGATAAGCAGCATCCCTTCCAGAAGGGAACCTTAACGAGACATGTGTTCCACATGCACTGAGGTTGTGCCCAAGCTGGCAAGGCCACACGATAACAGGGATTGTAAATAAGAATGTGCTTAAAGTATGCAGTGAATTGTAACTTTTTTTTTTTTTTGTAGTAAATTCTTGTTAGGCTTAAGACTTTTCCACTGGTGCAGAGGAGAAATTTCTTTTGTCTTTATTAGCCTTTTTGAATCTGTCTTCCCACTGGTAAAGTTAAAATTATTGGTGATTCTTGGACAATATAGCAGATATCAAATAGGCTGAATTAAATGTTAGTAATCAATTTCTACTATAGCTTGAATAATTCTGGCTAGATGCTAAGTGTGAAAACTAAATAAAATACTAATAAATATTTATTAACAGCAAAAGACCCAGTCTTCCTCAGATCCCCCCAAAATTTAGTGGGAAGTAAAAGCATTCACCAGATTTATTTGTGTAAGAAATATTTTCACTGTTCTGGCTGTACTTTGCTATTTCCTCGTCGCAGAGAAACGCTATACAAATAAAAGGAAGACGGCAATTCCAGGAAACTTGCACCCCTCTTCCTTTCCTACAGCTGCATTTGATGCTAGGGTGATAACAAAAGTTAAAAGGTCAGCAGTCACCTGTGCAGATGTGCCTTATTATCATAAACATTTGGATGCTGGAAAAGGTTCTGTTCACAGCTTACAGTTATAGTTTATAATGTAGGTGACAAAGACAAATATGAGAAAGATTTACTACTGGGAACCTTTTATATTTGTGTGCAATTAGCCAGCTGATAAACAAGCTTTTGTTTTCCATCAGAATGGCCAATGTCCATTCATTTGGGACACTGTCTTGTCAAATGGGCAGCAATAACGTTTATGCATCTTGGCTCTCACCTACTCTAAAACCTGTAGGAACCTCCTGTGCTGGAATCAAGAAACTGAACTGAGCATGCAAAACAAGTTCTTTCCAGAATCCACCTGATGGTAAGGGTATGGGAGATTATCTTGTTTTGAACTGGAAATGAGGACTAAATAATGCCTTTTTATTTCAATGCCTTTTATTCCTATGTAACCAGGACATACTTATAAACTCCTCTTCTGTATATTCTACATGCTTATACAGCTTAAATATGGAGATATAAGATATACACACCACATTTCAAAGGATAGTCTAACTTAAAAAAGCCTATGGGAATGTCTTATTATGAACTATTTTGAAGCCATTTTCTAAGCAATTATCGATAATGCTGAGGACTTTTGGTCGCTATTGATGTTTGACCACAAATGGTAAGTTATGTATTTTTCTTCACTTTGTTTATTCTCCTCACCCTTACATTTTCCTGTGTGTCATATTTAGTCCCCTTTTACCTAAATCATAAGGTCCTCTGCTCCTGATTTGGATTAATGTAATATTTTCATAAATGAAGATGACACATGGTTGCATTGTTTTTCTTTTTCTCCTGGTGCCAGTTGATAAAGAAAAGCCAAAGATATTCTTCTGACTAGTTTACCTTGTCAAAAGAATGACTAGTTAGCTGTAAAGCCCTGAAACTAGGAAATAGATTTCCTGTATAATGTCATACCTTTGTCAAGGTAATTATTATTGCCACACAACTTCTGTTAAACTTTGTGAGAGAAAGGAAATTTTATTATAAGTGTTATTATATGTTGACTCGGATATGACTAGATTGGTGTAAAGAAGGAAAAATCAATATGGATTTTCATTTGTTTCCCCAATGAATCTTTTTTGAGCACTACTATGTGCTATTTACTTGAGCATAGCAATAGGAATAATGTATGGCTTCTACTCCCAAGGATTTGATAATCTAGCATGTTTGGTTGTACTATTAGTAGTGGTCATGATTGGTGATGATTTTGGTTTGTGTTGGGAAATAATTGTTGGGAAAAAAACTAAAGATCTGTACATATATAACCCAGGCTAATTTAATTTCTTAACCTATTTCATTTATTGATACAGATGTGCTTGGCTGTGACCTTGCTTAAATATTGATGCCTATCACTCTTAAAACTCATTTCTATTTTTAATGAGCATCACAGTTCTTAAAAGACTTCAGAAGGCCAGACATAGAATGGTAGCATAAAACTTTAATCAAATGCAGGAAACTTTTTTTAGCTCCTATTCTGGGTCTGGGAAAGTACTACACATGCTATAGGAAATACACGCATTAGCATAAAGGATGTAATTTTCTTGTGGAGATTGATAATATACAAAATACACATGTATATACACGTATGTACATGTTCATACATAGTCACACATATACAGATGTGGATCAATTTGGTATAAAGCATATACCAATTATAAGTAATAGATCATTGTGGGATGGAGATAGTCATAGATAAAGGAGATATTAAATTTGGTTGTAAAATGAAATATTGAATTTGTCTTAGTATAAGGAACAAGGAGGACATGCATATACTCAATAGTGAAAAGAGGAAAAGGGAAAAGAAACAATAATGAAGAGGCTTAATTTGGTTGATAAGTTTAGGAAATGTAATATCCATGCGGCATATTCACTGTGGCCAAATAATTGGTCTATAATACTATTTTCCTTATGTTGAGAACTTTATATTGAAGAATGTCTATTCTTACTGTGAACTTGTTTTCCAGTAACAATTATTTTCATGGTACCAATGGTTCTTGACTTCTCAGGTTTAGCAGTTCTGCAGTTTTTACTGGTTAACTGTATTTTGTAAATAGCTTTTATCAGTCAAGAAGTTATTTGTTGAGTTTTATGTGATTATAACTGTGCCAGGTTTTATAGAGCATAGTAGACATGTAAGAAATGATCCCTTCCTGCAAGATTATTCTAATAGTATTGGTTATCTTGCTCTCTGGCAATGCATTAGAAAATGCAATTACTGGTAATATGGAAAGTGGCATGTGTTGTTGCTATATGAAAACATGGTTTATATTCAAGGGCTTTTCAGATATTTAGGAGGAAAACACAGTACCACCTGAGACCTGGACAAGCAGGGCCCTTGCTCTTGGCTGGCACTTTAGGGTGCTCTGCACTTTGGAATGTCTCCCAACAAATTTTCTAGAGCCCGTTTTGGAGTCTAGGACCCATGGGAGACAGCAGTGCCACCCAGGCCCAATGTCCTGAACCCAGATCACAGTATCTCTTTCACAGAATCACCTGAAATTGGCTACTAGAACAGTGCCAACACACTGATTTTCAGTGACACTTACTCACTTTGGACACAGAATAAGTTCAAGGCTGTTTTAGTTTCCCAGTTGTGAAAATAAATGTTAAACAATGAGTTGATTTATTAGGTTAAACAATGGGAATTTATGGTTTTGAGGGTAGAAGTCCAGAGTCAAGTTGTCAGCAAGGCAATTCTTTCTCCCAGAAGACTGGCAGTCTGAGGCTGACTACCAGCAATCTTAGGTTCTTGGTTTTTCTGTCACAAAGCAATGCACATGGGGATGTCTTTTCCCTTCTCCTGGGTTTTAGTTGTCTTCCAGCTTCTGGCTGCATCCCTGGCTTCTTTTTCCCTCTGACTTTCACTGTGCTTATAAAGGACTCCAGTAATCAGAATTAAAGCCCAACCTGGGCCACATCTCTACTGAAGAAACACCTTGAAAAGATATTATTACAATGGGTCCACATCCACCAGATGGGGAACAAGATCAAGAATATGTTCAAAATGGAGTACCAATTTTATTCACATATATGACTATGGGATACTGGCAGTGCTCTCACCCTTTGTCTTGAGCCTTGTGTGTGGGCAGGTGGGTCAGTTCTCATCCCCTCTGGGGTCAGTCTAAGCCTTGCTAGTCAAGGAATGGACTTTCCTTGCATGAATAGGACCACTCTTCTTGCTCAGCTCATGGGGTCCTCACTAATCTTCTCCACTGATGGTAGTACATGGAAGGCAGGGGTGTGGTAGCCATTGAAAGCTATTACAGTCTAAGAATGCCATGATTTTGGCTAAAGAGTACAAGAGAAGGCCTGGTTAAAAGATGCATTATTCTACATTTAAGCTGCAAAGTTTTGTATGGTAAAATGAACATGACAATAAAGAATGTTAACTCGCATTTTCCTGCATACTCTGGGTAAGATTTGCATTTGTGATCATCATCAATGAAGCACAGATATAACCTTTGATTGTGTCATTGGAAGCCATTGCATGATGCAGCACCATGTGCAATGATGTAACTACATATGGGGTATTAAGGGATTGCAGTGCAAAAAGATCTGTATTGTTTTCAGTACAAACATGTTCTGAAGTCATTGTGTCATTATGAGTAATAACAGCAATGCCATCTCTTTCTTGTGGTGTGAGATCTGAAATTATTCAAAAAAGAAACATTTAATAATAAATTATTTGGAGAGATGGTCCCTGAACCTGAACAGGAAGAGATGGGGCCTGGACATTAAGAAGAATTTTCATGTGCACTTATTGGACCATAAACAACTATTTAAGTGTTTCTTCTCTCTCCATTATTTTAAATCTTCATCTCTGCCCCCTATGGGCACATGAATATTATGATACATTTTAAAATTAATCTGTTTACATAGACAGGGGCCTTACAAACATAGTTGTCCAAGTCCCCTCACAGCTAGGGATAGCCCTGAGGAAACATATCAAAGGGAATACTAGACTATGTCAAGAATATTGTTGAAAGCATTCTCAGTTTCACTCGTTCCCTTGATTCCCTTGTTTCCATCAGTACAGACTCATTGTATTTCCCGTGGTGGACAACATGGTTTCGAACACAGATTGATGCTTGGCCCAGAATAACATTTCCTGCCAGATGAATAAGCATACCAGCAATTTTGAAATACATTTTCTTCCCCCCCCCAAAAAAATTAATAAGTAATGTGCAAATGAACAACAACAACAACAACAACAACAAAATGGTGTTTTACCATCTACCAAGGATGTAAAAACAGCCCAGTTGAACAACTTTTGAATTTATGGTGGAGCTGGGAGGCCTGTTTCAATTTAGTCTCCATTGTTTGTTTGTACCAGTGATTTCATGAAATCCATACCTTGTAAAGAAAATATTTGGTAGACTGGAATATTTAAATAAGCATGTTTTCTAAACTTTGCTTGAGTTTATGAGTAACAAAGAAATAGGAAATTAGATGCAAAAGTGTCAACTTCTCTAAATGTTTTTGATTCAGTAAAGAAAATTAAGTAAAAATCTAGCACATATTCTCCAAATATATCTGCAGGAGAGTTAATGGCAAATGTTAGTACTGTTCATGCAGAGAGTCTGTTGGATCATGAGCCATCAGTGAATAATCATATTGTTTCAGGAACAAAATTATATGTGTTCCGATAAGAGGGCTTGTGCATACATTTTTGAAAGATTTAGAAATATTTTAAATTCAAAAGGAGTTACTGGATAATGAGGAAACCTATACAAGAATCCGTTGGCTTATCAATGTTGACCTTAAGGTGAGGAGCTGACATTGCTAACATTAGGTGATTCCATAAAGATAAACACATAACCACCAGTTAGCAGACTGAATAAAGACATTCAGTCATTATTCACCTTCTGGGCACCATGCTCTATGCTAGGTATGTAGACATATTTTTTTAATTGTTCAGAATTAGTATACTACACAAAACTGATCTTGTCCTATGCCACAGTTTACTATAGAAAGTACAACTGTTTTTTGAGTATTTGTCACTATTATTACTTCAATTAATATTTTATTTCACTGTAAATGTTAGGTTTTAAACATCACATGTCCTAATTACCATTAAGAGAGTCTTTTCTCAAAACTTTAGACACAATTAAAATCCCTCCCAAAACCAACCATAATCTAGGATATTATCATCAAATGAATTCAAACCTATCTGTTTTTTTTTTTCTTTATGTGATCCTGGCTTAATAGTCAATGAATTAATTCAAGGATAATGTCAAGATACCAAAATTTAGTAGTAGTAAACCGATTTCTTATAGTGATTTGTTTTCAATTTGCTAAAGACATAATAAAAAAAGTTTCCTTGTTTTCTTTTAATTTTTTTCTTCCCTTTTTGGAAAAAGGCATAAGAAATTATTTGTAATGGTTTCAGGTGGGTAAATTTCACATGTCCTAGTAGTAAATTAAATGATTTTTAAACAATGTTTAAAACAGATGTTTCAGTCTAGTGTCCCTTCCATCATAATGGAAAGAATTTTTTAAGGTACCTAGCTATCTCTCTGATTATTTAACATTTTTATTAAAGACCATTTTATATATTTTAAATTTCATTTCATAGGCCACAGAAAGATAGATAGGGTTTTGCAAAATGACCAAGAAAAATTATCTGATCTTACTTGATTCTGGTAGTCATCAAAGGGTGTTTGCTTTCAAAAGAATTATTATACTTCCAGCTTGCTTGCCTTGGGGAATGTCAATTAAAACCAAATTATTTTATGACAGGAATTTTGCCATTTTTAGAGACAGGGCAAGTGAACTAGAAATGACAAAAATCAAATAAGAAATGAAAAAAAATAAAGTTTGATATTTACTTACAATTTGCTTATTTTTCAATTAAGTGTTGGTTTACTCTTGACAAAATGTCCCCATTGCTGTTTTAAAAAAGCTGTTTTCATTTCCTGCTGGGTCACAATTTAGTCTTTTTTAATACATGCTTGTGCTCCACGCTTTCTGAAGAGCTTTGTGTTATCTCTGGGTATCTAGTACTTACAAGGAAACACTTTCAGTGTGTGTGGCCTGATTCCCAACAGTCTATTGATTCATTGGATTTCCTGAAGTTCAGAAAGAGACCAATTGATTCTTTTTGCTGCCTGGCAGAGTAATTCTTAATTTTTGTCTGTTTCTTCCCAGCATCAGTCTTAAGAAGAAAAGGTTTTTCTTACATTGCCTTGAAGGGTTTACTGAATGCTCCATCATCAAGAACATTTTAAAGCTTTATTTCATCTGCTATTTAAAGTGGAAATGCTGTCCCCTAAGACACTGGCATTCTGCCATTTGCCTCCAGAATATTTCATGGTTCACTGTCAGGACTGCTGCTTTTTCTAGAAGAACATATGGGCCATTTTAGAGAAATTTTCTGCTATATTCACATGCTGAGCATGTATCTCTTTACATTTGGTCTCCAACAAATAATTTTCCTGGAGTTTTATTCCTTACGGGTTTTTGGAACTTTCTGAAAAGTATATTGGAACATGATAATACCAAAAGATGCTTGTGAGTTGGAAGAAAAAGGGAATA
This sequence comes from Chaetophractus vellerosus, assembly GCA_004027955.1. Classification (NCBI taxonomy): domain Eukaryota; kingdom Metazoa; phylum Chordata; class Mammalia; order Cingulata; family Chlamyphoridae; genus Chaetophractus; species Chaetophractus vellerosus. The sequence goes on along the minus strand of PVKH010048137.1, from coordinate 1,377 downwards.
GCATGAATTGAAACAGAGTTTAACATCATTAGTATATATTCCTGTGATTTTAAAATTTTGCTTCCTGGAGTGTTCCTTTACCTTTCCTCCCTCCTTCACTCCCTCCCTCTCTCCCTCCCTCCTTCCTCCTTCCTACCTTCTTCCTTTCTTCACTTCTTCCTTTCTTTCAACTCAATTCAAATAGTTTTTATAAAACTTGAAAGTGAGAAGAAAACCCTCCTGCACTCTGTATGTTGATAAATAAGTCATTGGCATGTAGTATGAGTTAGCTGACACTTGAGGATGATTGTGGCATTAAAATTGAATCCAATCAACCTGGAATACCTCACCTGAATTGTTCTTGTAAGCACACTTCTCCCTGAAAGACCTGTTTGGTCTGATTGTATAAATACATTTTGAGCCAAAGAAGTCAAACAAAATGCACTTAAAATAAGCAATTAAAATTAAAGTATGATTACATTTTGAATAGAGGTCGCAATGCTAAGAATGAATAACTTCTCCCCCCGCCCACCATGTTTTGTACAATATTTTGTATTGATGACTAGATTTGGATAGTTTCTCGTATTAAGAGATTGATTTCTTATGATACTGTTTTATCAGATTATCTGTTTTAATGTTATTCACTGAGCAGCTCATTGATTTGCTATGATATGGATCTGTTTGGCTCTTAAATGAGAGTTAGTCTGCAAATGGTTGACTATGGTGATAAGGGAAGTGTAGGAAGATGAAACAAAACACGAGATATTAATAATGTTCCAAATCTGGAAACTACTAGTGGCTCTGCAGTCAAGGATTTCAGCATAGAAAGTCTTTGCCCAAGCAAACACTGAGTCTTTTCAGGTCCTGCGGAGTTGAGGAATTGAGTAGACAGACAGAGGTGGTGATGATCAGGGCAAAATTGGTCATAAAAAGGGAAAATAAAATTATATAGAAGAGTTACCATAGGTTCTGAGAGGAGGGAGAGGAAGAATAGATGGAACATAGGGCATTTTTAGAGCTTTAAAATTGTTCTTCATGACCTTGCAATGACAGATACAGGCCATTATACATTTTGTCAAAACCGATAAAAGAATTTGGAGCAAAATGTAAATCATAATGTAAAACATTGACCATGGTTAGTAGCAATACTTCAATATTTGTCCATCAATTGTAACAAACATACCATACTCATGTAAGATGTTATTAATAGGGGAAAATGTGAGAGAGGGAGGGGATAGAGGATATGGGAATCTCCTATATTTTCTATGTGGCTGTTCTGTAACCTAAAACTTATTTGAAGATAAAGTGAAAAAAATAAGACACTGGGGGAACATACAGGAGAAATTGCCACTGTACAAAAAAGATGACAACTCTTATTGTGTTGAAAGACACAAGGCA
>PVKH010048136.1:0-10227 GCA_004027955.1 Chaetophractus vellerosus | reverse complement strand
AAAAGGGTAAAAAGACAGACAAAAATAAGATATGACATATGAAAGCCCAAGGATAAAATGGTTAAAGCAATGCCTTTACAGTAATAACATTGAATATGAATGGATTGAATTCTCTGTACAAAAAACATAGGCTGACAGAATGTGTAAGAAAACATGCACCAACATTATGCTGTCTGCAGGAGACTCACCTTAGATTCAAGGATGCAAATACACTGAAAATGAAAGGTTGGAAAAATATATTTCACTCAAACAGTAACCAGAAGTGAGCAGGGGTAGTTATACTGATGTCAGGAAAAGCAGACTTTAAATGCAAAAACATGAAAAGAGATGCAGAAGGCCATTATATACTAATAAAAGTGATAATCCACCAGGAAGGAGTAACATGTCATAAATATCTATGCACCCAACCAGGTGCCCCAAAATACATGATGAAAACTCTGGCAAAACTGAAAGGAGAAATAGTGGTCTCTATAATAATACTTGGAGACTTCAATATGACCCTCAAGTCAATAGATAGAACTAGATAAAATATCAACAAGGAAACAGAGAACTTGAACAATATGATAAACAAGCTGGATCTGACAGACATATACAGAACAGTGCATTTTAAATCAACAGGCTAAACAACATTTTCAAATGCTCAGGGATCTTTCTCCAGGATAGACCACATGTTGGGCCACAAAACACCTCTCAATAAATATAAAAAGATTGAAAATATGCAAAGCACCTGCTCTGATCATAATGGAATAAAGTTGGGAATCAATAATAGGTGGGAAAGGGAACAATTCACAAATAAACAATCAAGTCAAAGAAGAAATTGTGAAATAAATTGATCAATATCTTGAGACAAATGAAAATGAGAACAAAACTGATGGGTTACAGTGAAGGCAGTGCTGAGAGGGAAATTTATAGCTCCAAAAGCCTATATTAAAAAAGAAGAAAGAGCTAAAATCAGATACCTAACTAAGCACCTAAAGAAAGCAGAAAAAGAACAGCAAACTCATCCCAAAGCAAACAGAAAGAAAGAAAGATAAGAGCAGAAATAAACGCAATTGAGAACAACAATGACAACAAAAAATAGAGAAAATCAGCAAAATGAAAAGCTGGTTCTTGGAGATCAATAAAATCAACAAACCCTAAGCTAGACTAACAACGTAAAAAAAGAAGATGCAAAAAATAATATCAGGAATCAAAGGGCATACATTATGACTGACCCCACAGAAATAAAAAAGAATCATAAGAGGATATTATGAGAAACTGCATGTCAACAAATTAGCCAAACTAGTTGAATTGGACAAATTCCTAGAAATGCATGAACAGCGTGCATTGACTGTACAAGAAACACAAGAATTCAACAACCCAATCACAAGAGACTGAATCAATCATCAAAAAGCTTCCAACAAAGAAAAGTCCAGGACCAAATGGCTTCACAGGTGAATTCTACCAAGCATTTTGAGAAGAGTTAACATCAATCCTGTTTAAACTCTTGCAAAAAAAAAAAATTGGAGAGAAGGGAAAATTACCCAACACATTTTATGAAGCCAGCATCACACTAATACCAAAGCAGATAAAGATATTACAAGAAAAGAAAATTACAGACCAATCTCTTTAATGAACACAGATGCAAAAATTCTCAAAAAAAATACTTGCATATCAAATCCAACAGCATTAAAAGAATTATACACTACAATCAAGTGGGTTTTCTTCCTGGAATGCAAGGGTATTTCAATATAAGAAAATGAATTAACACACATTAAAAAATCAAAGGGAAAATAAAATACACTATCATCTCGATTGATGCAGCAAAAGCATTTGACAAAATCCAGAATCCTTTCTTAATAAAAACACTTCAAAAGATAGGTATAGAAGGAAAGTTCCTCAATATAATAAAGTGCATATATGAAAATACCACAGCCAACATTGTACTCAATGGGGAGAGGGTGAAATCTTTCCCTCTAAGATCAGAAACATGACAGGGATACCCACTGTCACCACTGTTATTCAACATTGTGCTAGAAGTTCTAGCTAGAGCAAGTAGTCAAGAAAAATAAATAAAAGACATCCAAATTGGAAAGAAGTAAAACTCTCACTATTTGCAGATGACATGATACTATATTTTTAAAATTCTGAAATATCTACAACAAAGCTATTAGAGCTAACAAATGAGTTCAGCAAAATGTCAGAATACAAGATCAACATTCAAAAACCAGTAGTGTTTCTGTACACTAGTCATGACCAAGTGGAGGGGGAAATCAAGAAAAAAAATTCCATTTACAATAACAACAAAAAGATTCAAATATCTAGGAGTCAATTTAACCAGGACTATACAGGATCTGTATTCAGAAAACTACAAAACACTGCTAAAAAATAAATTTAAGGGGGCCGGCTATAGCCCAGTTGGTGGGGCGCTGGTTTACCACATGGTAGGCCCCTGGTTCGGTCCCCAGGGCCTCCTTGAACGGGCAGACTGCCTCGAGAAGGCAAGCCAATGCGGGCAGGTCACGCCGCCACAGGCAAAGGCGAGCCCCCCTGGGCAAGGGCGAGCCCCCCCCCCTCCCGCGAGCAGGCAGGCCGCCGCACCCAGTGGAGGGAGACAAGCAGACACAGAGGAACGCAAAGAAAAATGAACACAGCAAGAACAAGCAGAAGGGGGGATGTATAATAAATTTTAAAAAAAAAATTTTTTAAAGACCTAAACAAATGGAAGGACATTCCATGTTCATGGATTGGAAAACTAAACATTGTGAAGATACCAATTCTACCCAAACTGATTTATAGGTTCAATGAAATCCCAGTCAAAACTCCAACAACCTACTTTACAGAAATAGAAAAGACAACCACCAAATTTATTTGGAAGGCTAAGGGGTCCCAATAGCCAAAAGCAGACTAAAAAGAAGAGAGAAGTTGGAGGACACATGCTCTCTGAACTTGAAGTATATTATAAAGCTACAGTGGTCAAAACCTGTAAAGATAGACACATTGATCAATGGAGTCTCATTGATAGTTGAGAAATAGACTCTCACCTCTATGGTCAACTGATTTTTGATAAGCCTACTAAATCCACTTTTCTGGGACAGAGCAGTCTTTTCAACAAATGGTGCTGGGAGAATGGGATATCCATAACAAAGGGAATGAAAGAAGACCCTTATCTCACTCCCTATACAAGAATCAACTCAAAATGGATCAAAGACCTAAACATAAAAGCCAGGACCATAAAACTCCTAGAAGATAATGGGAAACATCTACAGGACGTTGTAGTAGATGGGAGTCTCTTAAACCTTATACCCAAAAAAGCACAAGGAACAAAAGGAAAATTAGATAAATCAGGCCTCCTCAAAATTAAACCCTTCTGCACCTCAAAGGGCTTTGTGAAGAGAGTAAACAGACAGCCTACTTAATGGGAGAAAATATTTGGAAATCACACCTCCAATGAAGGTCTAATATCCATGATATATAAAGAAGTCCTACAACTCAACAATAAAGACAAATGGCATGATATAAAAATGGACAAAAGACCTGAATAGACATTTTTTATAAAAAAGAAATACAAATGGTGAAAAAAATGTTCAACATCACTGGCTATTAGGGAAATGCAAATCAGAGCTACAATGAGATATTATTTCATACCTACTAGAATGCCACTATTAAAAAAGCAGAAAACTACAAGTGTTGGAGAGGATGAAGAGAGAGAGGAATGCTTATTCACTATTGGTGGGAATGTAGACGGTTACACTGTGGAAGTCTGTTTGACAGTTCCTACGGAAGTTAGATATGGATCTACCATGTGACCCAGCAATACCACTACTAGTTATATACCCAGAAGATCTGAGAGCAGGTACAAAAACAGACATATGCACACTGATGTTCATAGCAGCATTATTCACAATTGGCAAAAGATGGAAACTCAGGTGTCCCCAGCTGACAGATTGATAAATAAACTGGTATATATATATATAAATAACATGGTATTTTATTTAGCTGTAAGAAGAAATGAAGTTATGAAGCATATGACACTTGTGAATGAACCTGGAGGTCATTATGTTGAGTGAAGCCAGACACAAAAGGACAGATATTGTATGATTTTGCTATTATGAACTAAATATAATGAGCAAACTCATGGAGTTAATAGCTAGAATATAAGTCACAAGCACATAGAATGTGGTTAGATAATAGAAGGCTGAGATTTAATCTGTGTAGAATTGATTTTTAAAAAGTTGTTTGGAAATGAATAGAAATGGTGAAAGCACATCATAGGATGTGTAATTAGTAGTGCTAACATATGCTTATGTTAGTGGTGTTCGTTTTTTTCTAATTTTTGGAGTAGTGAAAATGCTTTAATATTGGTTAAAGTAATGAGTGCACAACTCTGATTATACCAAAAACCATTGACTGTACATTTTAGATAAATTTTATGGTTTATGGGGAAAAAAAAGTAGGGGAGGTTGGGGGAAAATATACCTAATGTAAGATAAAGACTATAGTTTGTAGTAATACTTTCATGATGCTCTTTCATAATTTGTAACAAATGTTTCACAACAATGCAAGGTATTTGGTGGTGGGGTGATGTCTGGGAGCCCTGTATAAGGTTATGCATGTTTGTTTTGAAAGTTCACAACATTTACTATACATTTATTATGTATGTTTATGTATGAATGATATACTTCAACACAATTTTTTTTTAATGAAAAGAAATTTATATAGGAGAATTAGTGGTCCCAAATAGCTAAGCCAATAAGAAAAATGAAGTTGGAGGACTCAAACTTCCTGATCTTTTTTTTTTTTAAACTAGCCCTAAACCAAATTTTTTAAAAAAGATTTATTTCTTCCCACTTCCTCATTGTTTACACTTGCTGTGTGCTGTGTCTGTTTTTTCTATTTTTTTCTTTTCTTTTTTTTTAAGATATATTTTATTTATCCCGCCCCCCCGCCCCCGGTGTTTGCAGTTGCTGTCTTCTCTCTGTGTCCATTTGCTGTGTGCACTCTGTGTCTGCTCATCTTCTCTTTAGGAGCCACTGGGAACCAAACCCAAGACCGCCCATGTAGAAGAGAAGCACTCAATCACCTGAGCCACCTCAGCTCCCTGGTTCATTTTGTCTCTTGTTGTCTTTTCTCTTAGTGTCTCTTTTGTTGTGTCATCTTGTTGCTTCAGCTTACTGCACCTGCCTGCCACGCCAGCTTGCCTTCTCCAGGAAGCACCAGGAACTGAACCCAGGACCTCCCATGTGGTAGGCAGGAGCCCAATCACTTGAGCCACACCTGCTTCCCTGTGTGCTGTGTCTTTAGGGGGCACCGGGAACTGAATCTGGGCCCTCTGATGTGGAAGGGAGGCACCTAATCGCTTGAGCCACCTCTGTTCCCTGCTTTGCTTTGTCTTTCATTATGTTTTTCTTCTTGTGTCTCTTATTGTGTCACCTTGTTGCATCAGCTTGCCATGCCTGCCCATTGCATCACTGCCTTGCTCGTCTTCTTTAGGAGGCACTGGGAACCTCTGCTCCCTGCTTTGTTGTGTCTCTCATACTTTTCTTCTCGTTTCTCTTGTTGCATCATCTTGCTGTGTCAGCTTGCTGTGCTAGCTCGTCATCATGCCAGCTCGTTGATCTTTAGGAGGCACCAGGAACTGAACCACAGGCCTCCCATGTGGTAGGCAGGAGCTCAGTCACCTGAGGCACATCCACTTACCTTCCTGATCTTAAAAATTATTACAGAGCCACAGTAATCAAAATGCCATGGAAGGCGGCAGATGTGGCTCACATGGTTGGGTGTCTGCCTCCCATATGGAGGGACCTGGGTTCAATCCCCGGGACCTCCTGTTTTAAAAACAAAACAAAACAAAACAAAACAGCATGGTACTGGCTCAAGGACAAACATATAGACCAATGGAATAGAATCAGGGGCTCAGAAATCAACTCTCGCATTTATGGCCAACTGATTTTTGATAAGGGGACAAAGATCACTCAAATGGGAAAGACTATTCTCTTCAACAAATGGTGCTAAGGAAACTGGATCTGCATTTGCAAAAAATAAAAATTAGAGGACCCATAGCAAACACCATATACAAAAGTCAAGTCAAACTCAAAGACCTAAACGTAAGAGCCAGAACTATCAAACTCCTAGAAGAAAATGTGGGGAAGCATCTTCAGGACCTTGTGTTAGGCAATGGTTTCCTTTTAGACTTTATACCCAAAGCACAGGCAACAAAGGGAAAAATAGATAAATGGGACCTCATCAAAATAAAAAGCTTTTATTCCTCAAAGCTATGCATCATGAAATAAAAAGGAAACTTATATGACAGGTGAAAATATTTGGAAACCACATTATCTGATAAAGGATTAATATCCACTATATATAAAGAAACCCTTCCACTTAACAAAAAGGCAATCCAATTTATTTATTTATTTTTTGCCTTTTAATTTTATTTTTTAAAAGACACTTAAGAGTACATTAGTGTTACAGAGAATATATAGGGGATTCCCATATGCCCTGCTCCCCACACCTCCTACATTTTCCCACATTAGCAACATCTTTCATCAGTGTGGTACATTCATTGCACTTGATAAACACATTTTGGAGTATTGCCATTAGCATGGATTATAGTTTACATTGCAGTTTACAATCTCTCCCACTCAATTTTGTAGGTTATGGCAAGATATATAATGGCCTGTATCTGTTGTTGTAATGTCTTTCAGGAGGATTCCCAAGTCCTGAAAATGTCTCCATATTACACCTGTTTTTCCCTCTCTCTACCCTCAGAACCTCCAGTGGCCACTGCCTCCACATCAATGATATTTCTTCCACTGCTAGAATCACAATAAGTCCATAGTAGAATACCAGTAAGTCTACTTTAGTCCATCATTCACTCCCCAATCCTAAGGATTCTGGGATGGTGATGCCCACTCCACTTTTAATTGAGGGGGGGATTCGATTCCATATGGCTGATGGATGAGACTCTCTTGCTTGCAGTTTTAGACACTCTTGGTTCCTTGGTATGTTGGTTATCCATCATCTCCTTCCTGTTAGTTGTCCTGGGTAAGTCCAATGAACTGGAGAGTAGGTGTTACAACTCCATTCAGATTCAGGGCCCAGCTAGCACATGGAAAGCCCAAAGATTTAAGTCTCTTGGATATACACCTACCAACTCTAGAACTGATTATAGGTTCAAATAGAAGGACAGAAGAGACATGTGTAGGGAAACCACAACTGAATCCAACTCGGTCACACCAGGGAGCATAAATTCCAAACTAGGGCCCACTGTCAAGGGAAAAACTCCTGAGCTATCTGCCCTGACTATAGTGTCTGGATATTTCCAGAGCCCTCAGGAGTCCTGCTGTTTGGGACAGTATTTACTTTGGCTGTCAATGAGATCCTGCTGAGACACACATAAGCGTTACCTTTTGAATGACCTTTTCCTCCTTTTGGTCAAAGGTCAAAGTCTTTTATTTTATTTTATTTTTTATTCCACTTGCATTGCTTGTTGGTACTTGGTAGCAATTCCTCAGTGCCAGGGAGTCTCATCCCAGGGAGTCATGTCCCATGCTGGTGGGGGGGCAGGGGGAGTTATTGCATTTATATGCTGAGTTTGGCTTAGAGAGAGGCCACATATGAGCAATGAGGAGGCTCCCAGTAGGTAACTCTTAGGCACCCTACAACACCAGGGTAAGTTTCAATTTCAAGAGCAAAGGCTCATAAGCATAGTCATCAATATGAAGGGCCCATCAATGGACCATCTTCCTTCACTAGTCATTGCCTCTGTACTTTGGGGATTGATGCTGTTCCATTAGAGAACATGGCAGAGCTCCCCAGGATGAAGACAACCCAATTTAAAAGTGGGCAAAAGACTTGAACAGACATCTCTCTAAAGAAGATATACAAATGGCCAAAAAGTACATGAAAAGATGCTCAATATCATTAGCCATAGGGAAAGGCAAGTTAAAACCACAATGAGCTACAATTTCACACCCATTGAATGGCTATTTTTAAAAATCAGAAAATAAAAAGTGTTGGAGAGGATGTGGAAAAATAGGAACACTCATTCATTGCTGGTGGCAATGTAAAATGGCACAGCCACTGTAGAAGAGAGTCTGGTGTTTTCTCATAAAGCTAAGTATTGAACTAACCTATGTCCCAGCAACTTCACTACTAGGTTATTACCCAAAAGAAAGGAGGGGCTAGAACAGATATTTCCACACCAGTTTTCATAGTGGCATTATTCACAATTGCCAAAAGATAGAAGCAACCCAAGTGTCCACCAACCAATGAATGGATAAATAAAATGTGGTAGGGGCCGGCTCGATAGCCCAGTGGATAGGGCACCGGCATACCACATGGGAGGCCCCGGGTTCGGTTCCCGGGGACCTCTCCTAGCGGGCAGACCGCCTTGAGAATGGCAAGCTGCCATGGGCGGGCCGGAGCCGCCATGGGCAGGGCAAAAAACTGCCACGGACAGGGCAAAAGCTGCCACGGGCAGGGCAGGTCGCCTGCGAATGGAGCGCAGCCAGCCACCTGCGAACTGAAAGCCGGCCGTGAATGGAAGCAGAAGCCGCCCACAAGTGGGGAAAGTTGCGCCTGCGCAGTGACCAGTCTTGGCACGTCGCCGCAGTGGGGGGGGAAGGGGAGATATGTAATAAAATAAATAAATCTTTTTTTAAAAAATTAAATAAATAAATAAATAAAATGTGGTATATACACACAATGGAGTATTATTCATCCATAAAAAGGAATGAAATTCTGATATATGCAACAACATGGATGAACCTTTAAGACATCATGTTGAGTAAAATAAGCCAGACAGTAAAAGACAAACATTGTATGATCTCACTGATTTTAAACAATTAGAATAAGCAAACTCAGAGTCAGAATCTAGAATATAGGTTACCAGGAGACAGGTGGAATTAGGGAATGGGAAGTTAAGGCTTAAAATGTACAGGGTTCCTATTTGGAATGATGGAAATGTTTTGGCAATGGATGGTGGTGATGGTAGCATAACACTGTGAATGCAATTAACAGAACTGAAACATATCTGAATATGATTAAAAAGGGAAATGTTAGATTGTATATATGGTAACAGAATAAAAAAATATTTTTTAATCCATGGCCCTATATTACACAGTGAGCCCTAAGTTAAAGCGTGGACTTTAATTAATAGTACAATTATAAAAAGATGCTATCATCAATTGTAACAAATATTTCTGCTGGTGCTGGGGTGGAATATGGGAATCCTGTATTTTATGCATGATTGGTCTATAAACACACAACTTCCCTCATAAAGGGGAAAGAAACTGCATAAGCTTGCTTCAGAATCCAACAAGTCGCCTTTGGAAAAAGGCAGGTGAGGTGTTATCTGGAGTAGATAGAGGTCAGATAATCTCGGCTCCTCGGTCAGAGCCAAGAAGGAGCAAGGCCATTATCATGTACTGCTGAACAGCGAGGGGCTCACTGACCAACTGATGAAGACCCAACTGAAGAAATAGGTAAGTCCATTATCACTTCAGCTAGAGGCAGAAAAGTATGTAACTACCACAGTCATTCACCAAATATTTATCAAGCACATACTATGCCCCAGGTACTGTTTCAAGCAATAGAGCAGTGACAAAAATACTTCACTCAGAAGAGCTTGTATTCTAATGTTAAAGAAAGGATACATATATATATAATCAAAACATATAATAATTGAGATGATAAAGAATCCTAAGGGGGGATGATTAATAACACAGAGTGATAGCAAGTAGATGTATTTGGGGGACTGTGATTTTAGATAAGGTAGCCAGGAAGGCCTTATGAGAAGGGGCAGTTCCATAAAAGACTAGAAGAAAGTGAAGGAGCCAGCTATACAGATATTTTGGAGAATTGTGGTCTCATCAGAGAAAAGAGTTACTGAAAGTCCCTGGGTGAGATTGTTCCAGGTGTGTTTGAGGAACAGCAAAGAGGCCAGTGTAGCTGGGCAGAGTGACCCAGGCCTGTGGTCACAGGAGGCAAGTGCAAAGAGATGAAGGGGGACAGAACAAGTGGGGACTTATAGGCTTTGGCTTTTACTTATAGAATTTTCGGAAGCCATTGGAGAGTTGTAAGAGGGGGGGGGCATGATCTGACCTGTTTTATCAGGATATCTTTGGTTGTTATATAGACAATTAACAGCAAGAGCAAGGTTGGAAGCAGGAATCCAGGCAACGTGTGATGGTGGCTTGGCCCAAGGTGTCAATGGTGAAGGTGGTAGGTAGAGGTCAGAGCTTG
>PVKH010048135.1:0-10029 GCA_004027955.1 Chaetophractus vellerosus | reverse complement strand
CCCGCTGGCCCAGTATTGGCAGGGTTCCCCGGCAGCAAAAGGAGCAGCGGGGAGAATTCAAAGACGTCTGTCTTCATTCCATGGCAGTACAGACACGAGTCTTCGGCCGACCCCTGCAGGCTGCTCTGTTCAAGTTCTCCGATTGTAAATCACACGTCAGCCCCCCTTTCCTCTGTGTTCCTCTCCCTTTTCCTTGCCACTGTAGATCCTGTCAAATATGCATGCCCCGGCTCTCCTGCAAGGCCTTTTTCAAGACAGTGAAAGAGTAGTTTAGGCTGCCTGGTAAATGAGAATGAGTTATTACCGACCCTCTTACCTCCTCACTCTCCCACCTTGGTGCATCTTGTCAAAAGAAGAAAGCCAGCCGGCTTTTCCTCTCATCTTTGACAAGTAGATGGGTGGCTTTTTCAAAAGGATCTGAGGGCCCACCTTTCTGGATCTTTCTCTATTCATCAAATGACTCCTTTTACCATCCTTATAGCACTGTAGAACTCCTCTTGAAAGGGATATCTCTCTCTGCATTTCAAAAGGCTGCTGCCTTCATTATTCAGAATGCCCCCACATTTTCTTAGCTCCTCACCCTAGTGCCTCCTGTAAAACTTACTACTGCTCCCAGGGTACGTCTTTGCCGTTTGTAGAAAGTGGTTTGTTCTTCACCGATGGTGTCCTGCGGAGACCCAAGCCATGTTCCTCCCCACAGAAGATGCCCAGTTCTAGCAGCATAAAAGGGGTGACCTAATTAGCTTTTTTAAAAAGTAGAAAACAATTCCCTAACCTCAGCTATCTAGAGAGGACTCTGAAAGAGGAGATGGCGAGCAGAAGAAGAAATGGAGGGCTCCAAAGACAGCTGTCACTTCTCAGGTCCCAATTCCAGACCGCCAAGTGTGGCAGTTGCCAGCATCACCTTTGACAATGAAAGCCAGTTCTTGGTAGGCTTCATTGAGAGGTCTTGAGAGCAAGGGGTAGAACAGTTCAAATCCAGAAAGGAACAAAATTGTGGTGGAAATTCTCCAATCTGGCTGGAACTTCGACAATGAGAAGAGCCAAGCATTGCCCAGGGCTGGAGATGAGACAAATCTGCTTCCCAGGACAAGCTCTAGGAGCCAACAGTAGATTTTGTAATCCGGTCAATTAGTGGATATTGCATTTTGCATAGAGTAAAAACAGTGCTGGTTTGTGTCTATGTTTCTGGCAGAAGTATTAATAGTATCCCCTTTCACTTACAAGAAATTCCTATTTTAGACAATGAATTCTATGGCCACTCTAATTATTTGGAGGACTTCCAGTGTTGTTGCTGAAAGGATGATTGCTTTTCTTAGATGACTGAAAATGTGGGTCTTTGCCGTTACAGTTGTTTTGTTTGTGCTGAATTTTGGGAGAGTGTAAATGTTCATACAGGGCACTATTCCGAGTAAACTATATTCAGGATTTTATGCAAAGAAGAGACACTGTAGACAAGTTAAGCCAGCTTGAATAAGAAAGTAATTAGCTTGCCCACATCAGTCAGTATCTGAAGACTTTTATCCCCCTCACAGTCACACATCCCAGGAGGTAGCCAGGTTCCTGGGACCGACGGTCTCCTGAGTGGGCAGGTTTTTCCTGCCACCAGACTCTTACCACACCTCCATCCTTCTGAAACGGGCTGGAGTCCGGGAAATAACAGCGAAGGCGCAAGGGTGGCGGGAGCTGACCGTGGTGCTGAGGACACGGCAGGCTGACCACTGCCCATGCAGGTGAAGTGTAGCCAGAGTTCCCCAACTCAAGAGAAGCACAGGTCCAGGGTACTATGTGACATCTCCTGGATTTCAACTGTTGTGAACTCATTCATTCCCCGCCCCGCCCCCCCAAAAAACACCCACTGGATGGGCAAAGTTAACAGGTCTGCAGTCTGGACCCAGTCTGCTGCTTGCCAGTTTGCAACCCATACTTTGGCCACTAGAGGTTTGTCTTGTTTTTTTATTTATTTAAAGATTTTTATGGACATATATCATTCATACATGAACATACATAAAATAGAAGTGTGTAGTGAAAGATGTAGCAGTGAGATTTCCGTATACCATCATGGGAACAGAGAGGACGGAGGGAGATGGTGGACCCGATGATGCTAGGGAAAAGAGGGGCCTTGGGGATCACCTAGTTCAATGCCCCTGACTTTACAGTTGAGAAGAGTGAAGCCCAAAGAAGCCACATGATCTGCCTCCCGTAAGAGAACAGCTCCTAGGGAAAGCCTGGGTTTTAACTCATCTGCCCCGACCCCACAGCAGGCCGAGTGACGGCTCGGTGGGCTAGCAAGCCCAGCAGAGCGATCCACAAAGGGGCTGTGAGCACAGGCTCCTGGCCACCTGCTGTGAGGGACACAAACAAGGCTGAGGCCTGTCCCCAGCTCTTTGATGCAGTGTCACCTGGCAATTGGAACGCAGGCTTAAGTGTTAGAAGAGCTGGAGTCTGGTCCCTCCCCTCTTGTGCTTCTGGTGACTGCTGCTACGGGACAGGGTGGGAGGCAGGACGCCCCAGTCTACCTGAGAAAGAGATACGTTGCCCGGGGAAGTCATCTGTGCAGCCGTACTCTGCACCTGTCTTCACTTTTCCTCTCTAAGTGCTGTACAAATATTAATTAAACATAGATTATTTCAAAAGTGCTTTTAGCATTTGAACTCAACTGGGCTGCATCCAAGGATGATATTAATATCTTTCCCCTGTTGGCAGAATTCTGTTTTTTAAAATAAAAACTCCTTCCTTTTTGCAGTTTTCCTCACGCAGACAATTTATTTTGCCCATCCTCTGGCTATTTCACCTTTTGTGTCATCATTTTCATGAGACAAGTGAAAATAATATTTCTCTTGTGCTCCAAAGAGACAAATCCCTTTTTCTGGCTTGATCCGAAGAAGGCGGGTTAGAGCGGTAATGGAAAGGAGCCTGGTGTACAGTCCAAGCACAAATCCTCAGGGAGAAATAATGCATCTCCTTGAAAAAAAATAGCTTATACGTATAAGGTAGGAGATTTTCAATTTATAAAGGTTTCCTTTTTCTTTCAAGTGCCAGGATAACTGCATTCCAGAAAGTTAGGCTTCTCATGTATACAGCAAGCCTTCTTCTTGGATCTGGAATTTAGGTTCACAGGTGATGAAAGACAAGCATCAGTCTTCATCCCCTTTGCCACTACCTCCGGGATTTTAAAGCAATGCAGATAAAAGGGTTAAAATCATTACCCACAGAGATGGAAAAGTTCCTCTCAGTGATTTCTTCCCCCATCACTGCTCTCAGCCCTGAATTCCAAATTGATTTCCTTAATAACTATTAAAGATCTTTTTAATTAAACCAGGCATCCTCTTCCTTGGCAAACCTTTCTTGATGGCATCTCTGGTTAATTAAAGGTTTAAGTTGCAAACACATATTACATAAGAACGAGGGAAGCTGCTTTATAGCATGCCAGCAAAGGACCGTGCTGGTTCCTGCTGCAGAAACTGGGGCTACGCCTGAAAGAACTGCTGTCTTTGCTGCGTGAGAAGCCCCTGCAAGTCTTAATAATAAAGATAGTTGGGGGGCGGGGTTAATTTTTCTGTTCCTTGAGGTTCAATTTCTCCTTTCAGTCTTGCCAGGTAAGTGTTCACCAAGGGTTTTTCATTAAAAGTGCCACTCATTTTTATCATAATTCACTGATGCTGACAAAACATTTTTACCTTTTCTTCTAAAACTCCTGAGGCAGTGGATACATTTGGTGATCAGAGAGCGTTAAGTAAAGGCCTCTTCACCCATAGATAAAAGGCAGCCACCTCAACAATAGAATGCGTAGGAGGTTCCTTAGTTTGCCGGCTGCTAAAACAAATACCATACAATGAATTGGCCTAAACAACAGGAGTTTATTGGCTCAGGTTTGAGAAGCAAGAAGACTTGCTTCCTCCTAGGGCTGCTATCTTTTGGCTAGCCTGCAATCTTTGGGATTCCTTGGCTTTCCCATGCACGTGGTGGCGGCTTCTTCTTCCTCTGAGTTCTGTTGATTTCCAGCTTCTGGCTTTGGTAAATTGTCCTGATACATTCACCTGATACTATTGGTCCATTTTCTGCTACCACAACTCCTATTTTAAGATGGTTGAACAGGGTGAGGTGTGCAGGATGCCGCTAAGGAGAAGTGCTTTTCTTCATGCAAAGTTAAATAGCTCTTAAGTTGGGACTCAAACCCATGACCTTGGCTTAATTGTCATCGTGGTCTAAAACAATGGATCTCAAACCTATATTTACATTTGGGTCACCTCTGTTTGGTGTTACAAACAGATGCCCATGCCCAGACCTAACCCTGCTGACACATCATAGGTGATTTTGCTGTGCACCCTAGTCTGGGAACCACTGGTCTAGTCAATGCCTTCAAGTCTAGTCGGTGCCACCACTAGACCTGTCTAGAGATGGGAACGCTGATCCTCTATTTCAACAGTTATGTCTTTCAGGCAACTTGGGCAGGCAAAACAGAGCAAGGGGAAATAGAACCTTAGCAGTATCCTTGAGGAAAAGTGGCTCCAATTATGATGAGACACAAAGAAAGGGATTAAAAAATGATTATTATTTTTCCACTGGAAACAGGAGCATAGACAGCCCCAGGTCATGGTCAGTCACATGGAAAGAGTCCACTCACAGATTGCCATTGGTGGGTGGCACACAACTCTACATCAGTGGTAATCAAGTCATTAGAGAGAATCAGAAACTCTTGGCCACCTTGTCTTACTGGACATTTCATTACAAAAATTTTCAAACATACAGAAAAATAGAATAGTCTACTCGATGTAGACTATTAGATTCAACAATTGTTAACATTTTGTCATATGTGCGTGCACATGCGTGTGTGTAATTGCTGAACCATTAAAAAGTAGATTACTGACATCATGATACATAACACCTAAAAAAAACCTAAATAACCCAGAAATACTTCAGCATGCATCCCCTCAAATTAACAACATTCTCTGACATAAACACAACGCCGTCACACTTAACCGAATTAAAAATAGTTCCCTATGATTATATAACACCCAGTCTGAAATCAAGTTTCTAGGGAACTTATAAAAGACAAAACAAAACAAAACAAAAAACCAAAGCAGCCAGAGCCATTTCCTAAAACATTTGATTCAGTAAGGTGAGGCTCATGCTTTGAGAAACACAGGAGTAGATGAATAATTAGGAATGCTTTTCTTTCCCATAACTGAAAGGAAGTATACTGCAGGCTTTTTTGTACTCGAAAATTGCTGGGCAATGTGCATGGCACTTAATATAACCATCTTTATTTCATCTGCTCTTAGCAGTTTCATGTTGCACTGAGCAAAACTCCTAAGATAAGAGTTGATGGGGCAACCGGGGCCAAGAATTGTTGTGACCTGTCCCAGGTCCTCCAGGTAGAGGATGGTGGCAGCTTGGATTCCAAGTCTGCTGGAATGGAAGGAGCCCTGGGCTAGGAGTCTGGAAACCTAAATCTTGGCTCTCACCCTCTTTCTGATTTCCTGTGTGATTTGGGTCCTTCTACCAAACTTCTCTGGACTTTGATTTCTTTGCTTGTCAAGTGAAGAGCTAAACTGATAGTAACTAAGATCCTTCCCATCTTGATCTTTATTTGATTCAGTGCATTTCTGACTCTTCTTCCAATGCTCTTCATTCATTTCCATCTGGTTCAGCAGTAAATTTATATAGGGGCTTATTAAGTCACAACGGAGCTAACTATTAATAGAATGGTGTTGAGAAAGAGACAAAAATCTTCCCTCTTGCTGTGGACAAAGATGGCCAGGCCCTTCCGCTCAAGGAGGAGTGTGCCCAGTGTGGAGGGGCTCCTTGAGTAGGTCAGCTGGGAGCAGGCAGATCCTCCTTCTTTTGCCTAAGCTGGGAAGCAGCCCTCTGGGAGGGTGCCAGCAGGCCAGGAGGCTGAGCTGCCTCTGATGCTCAAGAAAAGAGAAAAGGGGGAGTCCTCACAGAGGTGCAGAAGCCCATGGCTTCCTCACCCTCTTTCCTTTAAAAAAGAACTGTAAAAATTGAAAAGGACTTCCTGGCAAAGTCAACAGCATTTACACAGAAAGGATGATTTCAGCTAAAGACGCCCAAGTTCATTTTCCCAGTGACTCCGGCTTCCCCATCCTTCCCTGTGTAACGCGGGCTCTGTGTTTCCTTCAGCCTCCTCCTGCTTCACCAGCCCTCCCTGGAACTGTTTCTCAGCAGGGCTAGGGGGTGACAGGTGAGGGCCAGAGTTACTTAAAATCCTCACTTGGGGAGACTTTAATTTTATATGTGTCGTGTGAATTTTTTACAACCAGAACATATTCATGCATTACTTGTGTAATTACAAATAAATAATTAAAACCCTTGACAGCTGATGGGTTTTTTCTGTTCAGACTCTCAAAGACAAAGCAATCTCCAGAGTGCAGCAGATGTCCCTGAGGTTTTCGCTGGCGTGTGTGTGCACGGGCCCGCGCCTGCGTGAGTTGAGGACAGGTTGGTTGCAGGGCTCCCTTTCACAGGCTCTGAATGGATAGAACAGCAGTCAGAACCTTTACACACTTACACCCTGGCCACGCGCACGCCAAGTGGGCAGATCAGAAACCAAGGCTAGTAGCGGTGGTGGGACCTGGACCCGCGGTGGGAGGTGGGAGAGAAAGATATGGGCTAAAGAACCCCGACATACACATCTACCATCCCTCACACATGCACAGTTGCACACACAGTTACACACGCTCCTGCGTGCATACACTCACATGCACGCCTGCCCACACTTACACGCACTCTCCTAGCCCTCATAACCCCTGTATTACACAAAGCACCTCAGGTGGGGCTGTTGCACAGGATGTCGTGAGGGTGCTTCCCAGTGGGATGTGTTTGGCAGCACGGCCTCTCTGCCGTCCTCCAGTGCTGCCAAAGACGGCCAGTGGGGAAGCGGCCTGATGACGTCGTTCAGGGCACCCCCACCAGAGCTGCCCTGTGATAACAACGGTGCTCGCTGAGCAGGGTCCATCTTCAAAAGTCCTCTGCACTCATTAGAAAGCTCATCACCACCAGCCGGCTCTGCTTGTCCAGTAGGGATCAGGAACCCGCCAGCAGTGGGGGTGACTGGCCGGAGATCATCAAGCCCAGCAGAGGGTAGTCCCAGTCCAGAGCTTTCTCTCTTGGCAGATGTCGGCGGCCACCTTGCTCCGACACGTGGCAATGGACTGGTGAGGGAAGTAACTTACACTTCATGGCCTGGTAACTGTAAGCTTCTACCCCACATAAAGGAAAACCAACAGATTTCTGGTGTTTTGCTTCAGCATCCCTTTGGTGCCTGGTGCTACCCATGCATTTTATTGACTTTTTATATTTTCTAGTTATAACAGAGGGCAAGTCACTTACATGCTCCATGCCTCAGTTTACCCACGTGTAAAATGGGGAAAATACAGAGTTTCTGACAGGATCGATTGAGTTGATGTATTTAAACAGGTTAGAATTCTGCCTGCTCCCTAAGGGCGCCCTAAGTGCTGTTGTTGTGGTGGTTACTGCATAGTAGGCTGGAGACTGCACCCACCACATTCTCCTTGTCCAGCTCCCTGGCTCCTCCAGCTGTGCCTCACAACCGTGCTTTCATGAGTCTCCTCAAGTCTAAGGATACATACACACTGGATGTCACCGTGTACTGCCAGACTGATCGCCCAAATTGACTCACACTGCTCTCTACTTCCACTAAGAACTCATGCAAGTTTTTATTTCTACATGCTCACATTAGCATTTGGTGTAATCTTATTTTCTAATCTTTGCCAGTCTGACGGGCGCAATTTAGTAACTCAATAGTGTTTTAATTTTCATTTTTCAGATAACTTGTGAGTTGAACGCCATTTCGCTTTCCTCTTCTATGAATTATGCACTTATAAACCTTGACTTCTTTTCTATTAAGTTCTTGCTTTCTTCTTGTCAATTTGCAAGAGTTCTTCATATATGCCAGAAATTAATCTTTTATCAGTTTTGATTGTGCAAATATCATCTCCATTGATAACGTAGACTATGGTACCTATTATTATGCAGAAATCTTTTTTTAATAATCAAGTCTGTTTTATTTTACAATAGAGTTTTGCTTTTGCAGTCTTTTTATAAAATCTTTTCCCATCCCTCTAAGATCTCAAAGATAATTCCAGACATTTTCTCCTGTTACCTTTACAGTTTTTCCTATTTCATTTAGGTCTCTAATCCACCTGCCCTTATATAGAGTATGTGACTGGGATCCAGTTTTTCCAATGACATCTCTTAAAAATTCATCTTTTCCCCGCTGCTCTATGGAGTTACTTCTACTATATACCAACTTCAATGTGTGTGTAGGTCTGTTTCTAAGTTTTCTCTTCCATTCCATTGGGCTATTTGTCTGTTAAAGTGTCCAGATCACCATATTTTTGTTACTTCGGCTCTGTAGTATGTCTTCATTTTTGTATGGTGAGTTCCTCAGCTTTGCTCTTCTTTTTCAAAATTGACTTAGTGACTCATAGACATTTAGTTTGCCATGTAACCATTAGAAAATCTTGTTGATTTCCTTTTTGAAAATCCTGCTGGAATATCATTGAAATGACTTTGAAGTTATGGGTAAGTTTGTAGAAATGATGTTTTTAGGTATCTCATGCCAACCATGAACATGGTATATCTATCTCTTCATTCAAACCAATTTTCCTTTATGTCCCTTAATTAAGAATCTTCATGTGCACCTGTTTCTGAATACACTTTAAGGAAGACAGTAGGTTAAACACAATCTTCAAATATATCACCTTCACGATCCACCAACCACAGGGTGGGGAGGAAACCACAGTGTGGAGAGGTAGGCTCCTTGGCAGATCATGAAGCTTGGATGGTTCAGCCACAGGAAAAGGGCGCAGGGGAAAAGGCAAGTGAAGGTGGGTGCTGTTATTAGTCTCCGTCCTGCTGCCTTCTCACATCACAGAGGTTCACAGAGAGGACAGCAACAAGCAGTGAACCAGCCCAAGTCCATCTCCTGACCATCTTTCCTAGACACTTTTCAATTATTTCTCTCTCTCAAAGGGATACAAAACGTGCCACATTTCCTCTACTTGTGAGTTTTCTCGAGGTCTTATTTCAACAGCTGCCACTAAGTTGGATTCTGATCCATCTAGGGAGGTTTTAGTCTCTCAGGTGCACCCTTCCCTGAGAAATAGCATGAAAGGACTTGATTCAAAGCTCTGCACAAATATCCCTTCCCACTGACTGGGAAAAAGAAAGGAGGTCTATGGGAACTGGAAGCTCTAGTTAGCCACAACCAAGTGCAGATTTGGGAAGTGGTCAGGCAGACCTCAGGTTCTAGTCTGGGACTTGCTACTCATTAATAGTGTGGCTTTGTACATGGTATGTAGCCTCTGTGAGCCTCAGTTTCATCATCTGAAAAAAATAGCATTAAGAATGTCTCACTTGTCAGGATTTAGAGACAGTATATGCAAAGCACATAGTCCGAAGGTAATCAATAAACAGCCATTCACTATGGTTGCTCATGACTGTGTGACAGAGATTATACCATCACCTTGAGGACAAGGACTGTGTCCTTTGCACCTTTGTACCCCTACCTCTTAGTGACATGCTGGGCATATTGAAAATACTCAACAGTGTTTGTTTGATGATTCTTCTTAAGTGAGCATCTCCTTGATTGGCAGCCCTATGAGAGGAAAGGCGAAGTGCCAGGCTCTGGAAATAGAGCTCCAATTCCCTCCCCTCAGTGGATATGCCAGTCTGGGCAACTCTGATGGGCATTTGACTATTGTTTGACAGCCTACATCTAAGCCACTTTTTACCTTTGGAACATTCCCCACTTGATGATGGACAAAAGTAGTCACTCCCAAAGGAGCTGAGAACACTAACATCTTCCTTTTCAAGCCTTCCTTGCACCTTGAGCCTAGGCATGTCATTTAGACTCTCCCAATCAGAGCCCCCTGTGCCAAAATGTTTACTTGGGAGCTGGTGAGACTAGAGAGAATGGGAGGGGGAGTGGAAGCAGTAGGGGTGGTAACAGCTGAAGGATCAACTCCCTGGTGTGAAAGACAC
>PVKH010048134.1:0-10227 GCA_004027955.1 Chaetophractus vellerosus | reverse complement strand
TTTTTTTTTTTTTCCACTCAAGTACTATCCTAAGCAACTATTCTTGGGCAGGGGCTCCAAGTCATTAACTACACCACCACTTTTTCACTGTTGATCACCCTCCTGTTTTCCATTCCCTTATCTCGATGGGATTCCAGAGCCCATCATTATAATACTTCTTTTGCAAATACTCTCAACCCCCTTGCCTCTCTCCCTGCATTGCACTCACTTGGAAAATGCTGATACCAGATATTTGCTTTCTCTGTGGCTGAACCCAAGCAACTAAATGTTGCTAGAGGAAAATCACAGAATGGGCTGAACTAATACCACATTTTAAATACCACACACATACCTTGAACAGAACTCAAAACTAGCCATTATATTTTACTATTAAATTTTCTTTTTCACTTTCCAAGGTGACTGTTTCATATTTTCTTCTACTCTTCTTAGCTCTTTCATCCTTTCTTCTTCATCCTCGTCTCATTACTCACAACTTAAAATCTTGCCTCATACTTAATTGAAAAAAGAAAAATCAATAAGATAAAAACTCCCCAGTGACCCAGAAAACCTGTCTACAAACTCATGAGATGAGCATCTGTATCCATATGCTCTAACATCTCTCTATAAAAAGAAACATCCCTCTTTCTATTAATGGCCAATCTATCCACATGTGCTCTAGACTACTTTCTACCCTGTCTTCTCAAGGAGTTTGCTCCTCTAATCTATTAGATATTCATTGTGCAATAATTTATTCTAATACATATCAGCTAAAACTCACAAAAATGTTTTATGTAAAAACCACAAAACTTTATTATCTCACTCTGTTACTGAGAGTCAGGAACACAGGAGATGCTTATCTGGGAGGGCTTCTGGGTTATGGTCTCTCATGAGTTTGCAGTTAAGTTTTCAGCTGGAACTAGGTCATCTCATTGCTTGACTGGGGCTGGAGGAGCTACTTCCAATTGGTCATTGGTCAACTTCTCATTAGCTATTGACTGTTGGCTTCATTTCCCAACCACTTTGACCTCTCCATAGGACTACTCATGGAAGCTCTTTATGCCCTGAGCAAGCCATGAGAGAGAGAGAGAAAGAGGAGT
The DNA here is from genome assembly GCA_004027955.1 of Chaetophractus vellerosus. Taxonomy (NCBI): domain Eukaryota; kingdom Metazoa; phylum Chordata; class Mammalia; order Cingulata; family Chlamyphoridae; genus Chaetophractus; species Chaetophractus vellerosus. Next base: position 9,151 of record PVKH010048134.1, on the reverse strand, counting down.
GGGTTGGGGGAGAAGAGAGGCCAAGTGGAAGCTATAGTCTGTTATAACCTAATTTCAGAAGAGGCCATCCCATCATTTCTGCTGTATGGTCTTGGTCACACAGACCACCTCTGATACATTTAAGAATGTACTACCAAGTGAATACAAAAAGGCAGGATCATTGGGAGCCATTATAGAGGATGGCTACCATTTGCAGTTACCCTTGTGCATCTTAGATTATAAAGATCTCCCTACCTATCTGAGATTTCCATCTGTTGACAAAGTTGCTTCTATCAAAAAAGGAAACCTGATGATGCTGGATGTATGTAGAATGTTTAATAAGGTCAAATGTAAATATGTGGTGTTGGTTAGACTTGATAGTAACATATTATGATGAATATAACAAACACTGTTGTTTATGGACGTGATTGTGGCTGAAATGAGTAGTCTAGGGAGATTGCTATTAGTTGGAGGACAGCTGGAGGCTAATATAGGGAATGTATAACAATGATTTTGGCAATAGATGAGGATTGTGGTTAATAATAAAAATACAGGAATGTTCTTCCATAAGGTGTTAAGAATGTGGTGATATGGGGGAAAACATAACTAATGTAATTTATAAACTATAGTTAACAACTTTGTAATGTTTTTGTAGCAAAAGCAAAGTTGGTACTATAATACTAAAGATCAATAAAAGAATATGGGGTTTGGTTTTGTGAACTATTAATATGATTAAGCATCTTTTTCTCTTCTTCATTTGTTTCATTAATAAAGATAATTTGACTATGTCATTTAACTAATCTGTGTTCACCGGTGTATCTTTCTGAACACTAGAGGAACAATGGAGTTAGTAGTTGGAATTAGATGAGATGAAAGTGTCTGGACAGAACTTTTAGGAGTAATGCTTCCATAACTTGTTGAGCTGAGTTTTTTTCTGTTATTTTATCATTTTGAATTTGAAATAAAATTATAAAAAAGAAAGAAACCTCATGGCCACACATTTTCCTCCATCTACCAACTAATCTATTTGCCAAATCTCATTGCCAAAGTATTCACAGGACTTGAGGATACCCACTGTCACCACGCTACAGCACTAATCATTCATTCTCCAATCCACTTCTGTTCATACTGTGCCACTGAAATAATTATCAAAATCGGCAATGATTTCATGTTGCTAATTCTAATGGACCCTAATCTACCTTCATCCTACCATAGCTGTTTAACATCTTTCCTCTTTTAGCTTGTTTGCAGCAGTTCTGTGGGACTTGCAGCTTATGCAGTTTGGGGCACCCTACTTAAGAAAAAGAATACAAAAATTTATAAATATGAGATATGAAGTGAATATTTATTTAAAGTGAAATATAAATCCCCCAAAACTTGCAAATAGTAAATAATTTAAAAATACCACAAACATTAGGAAAAAAACAGAAAAGAACACAACTCCTCTATAATTTTATTCCTTATAGTTTTGGCTGTATGTTTCTTTATTGCCTCTTAAGATAATGATATCGAAGTACTATTTTCTATAATGAAAGTAAAAAAGATAATTTAGCTTCTCCTCTGGAATGGCTGATCAAAGGTTCTTACTACTTTTTAGCTTTAGGAAAATTTCTTTCAGCTTCACAACTCATGAATGATTGTTAGGATTGTTGTCAATTTGGGGAAATTTCTACCAGGTTTATTTGAAATAGGAGATTGCAGATTTTGATGAATTTGCTGTAGGCTAGCTTTGGCTGTGTATATTTCAAACCTTTCTTCTCTTCCACTCCAGGTGTCAGGCCTCGTGACAAGTCCTCTGACCCCCTCCCATGTGTTCACACTACCAGGTGAGTTAGCACAGCAGGCATTCAACTCATTCCTGGAGGCCATTGCTACAATGGGACAACTAGCAATAACTCAACTATACAGGAAAAGGGGGGTGAATTACTACACTTTTATCCCACTAAGTCCAAAATAAATGAATATGTAAATGTGCTATATTTCAATATGCAAATATATATAATGTCTGTGTATTCCTTTTCTATTGCTATGTAGCAAATTACCACAAACTTAGAGGTTTAAAACAACATGCATTTATTATCTCACAGTTTCCATGAGTTAGGAGTCCAGGCACAACTCAGTTGTACTTTCTTAGGGTCTTTTAAAAGCTGCAATCATCAGAGGCTTGACTGGGGAAAGGCCCACTTCCAAGTTCCCTAAGGTTGTTGGCATAGTCGTTTCCTTGAGGCTGTAGGAGTCCTGGCAGCCACCTTCTTCAAAGCAAGACAAGGACCATCTTCTGTCATCACATACTCGTAGTCATGTACCTTGCACCACCTTTACCGTATTTCATTGGTTAGACATGAGCCACAGGCCCCATCCAGACTCAAGGGGAGAAGATGAAGCAAAGGCACAAGCAACAGGAGGTGAGCATCACAGAGGCTGCCATAAGGTCTACCTGCCTCTGTCTGTTCTAAACAGCTGTATTTAAAATATGAAGTAATAAATGTCATGTAGAACACATGATTTTAATGAGCTGAAAAGAGTTTGCATGTATCATTACATTTCAATGGTTCCATGAGGTGATGTGTGTCTGCTTTCCACATAGACAAAAGAGAATTTTATTTTTAGATGCCAAAGTCAGCTAATTGAGCCAGGCTCTGGACTTCTCAAGGTTCAATATTTAACTAATCCCTCTGTGATAGTAATTTGCTCTAAACATATTTTAAAGTTGAAATGTTGGTCCTTGAGTTAACTTTTAAAGTACCAGAACCACTGCATACATATCTTTTAAGCAAAAACAATTAACGAAGCCCCTGTTTACCATTTATGTGTAGTTAAAATACATTTTTATTTTATTTTGTTTTGTTATACATTTTTGTTTTATTTTATTTTGCTATAAAGCTCAGTCTTCTGACTTATAAACACAAAGATTTTGTGGACTTCGGTTGATTTTTCTTTTGTAGGTATTAGAGGCTATCCTTATCACTCAGTACTCCTCCGTTTCTAAAGACCCAAATGTTCATTTCTATTTTTAATTTCACCTATAAAAGGGAGAAAAAGTACTTCTCCACAATCCTAAGACTAAGTTTACATTGGCACTAGTGGTTAAGCTCTAAGTTGCTTAATTCTAATGGCCCTGTGTGTTTTTTCTTCACTATTATTCTTCACTAGGTACCATAATATAAGCATTCCTTGTTATCATAAGCTTTATCCTTAGCACAGATATGCTCTTGGATTAAAAGGCCACATTCTTAAAGCAGAGAAAATACAGATGTTTCCACTTCCCCATTTTCATTGCTCTACACAGCAATGACATTAGCCTTTTAGCGGTATATGCCACATTAGCAATCTGAGTGTTTTTGAATCAAAGCTGAAATTTGCAGTGCCTCTAGTGTGTAATGAACTTGCACATTTTTACCATGCATTCACTCAAGCATATGGGTTTCATAATTGAACTCAAGTGATTGTATTTTGGATTCACTTCTGCTCTAATAAAATAGTACACATACCAATGCTTTTGTCCCCATTTGAAGACACAATTTAACACAGTTTGGTCATCTGTTATAGAGCGTAGATGTATTTTCATTCCTCTGTTGAAAGATTAAATTCATGATAACTTAATTATGTAAAATAACATTATCAAATAGCAAACAGTTTATAGTATATCTGCCTATGTCATTTTTAAAAGAATTACATGATAATATGAACTATCAGTGCCCAGAACTAATATCATTGGAAAAAATATGCTTAATATTTTTTTAAAAGACATGGAATTTAAAAGCATTGCCTTAGTTCTAGTTTTATTGCTCTTAGCCAAGTTTTCAAGTAAAAGTTCACATTTATATAAATGTTCGATTGTGGATTTCAAGAATGATCAGTTTACACTCAAAAGCGTGTATTTCCAGATTTTGCTGAAAATATTACTGTTAAAGTATTCTTTTTTATTTCAGTTGAATATAGTTGAATTACATCTCCCCCAAGAGAAGTAATCAGAACATTCATTAAATACTTTTAGATAGCCTTTAAAGATTTGAATTAAAGTTAGACCTTTTGATAAATTCAGACTTAATGTTTGTCATCGGTATACAACGCAATTTCAAGGACTATGATGATGTAAGTAAATTTAAAGGGCCTTTCTTTGTTTCTTTCTTTCGTTCTTTCTTTCTTTCTTTCTATTTGCTCTTCTGATCTAGTGTAGAGAAGATTATGCATACTTTTCTCATATGTAATCAAAAATTAATTAGGGTAGCCATTATGATAGTCTTCTAATCAATGAAAAGAAATTAACACTAAATGATCAAAATCACCAAATGAAAGTTTTCAGTTAAAATTATTTCCTAAAAATAAAAAGTTGCTTTTAGGATATTATGATAACTCATTAGGAAATGAATGGGAATATATATATTTGTCTCAAGATGAAGATTTAATAATCACTAAAATTCACTGAGCATATACTATTCTTTTGCACATGTGGTAAGTTATTATCTCATCCCAAGAACCACTAAGGGAAACACTATAATTTTCTTAATTTTCAAAAGAGGGAAACTGAGGCACAAAGAGGCTAAATGACCAGGATGAGGGAGAGCTGAGCTTCCAATCCAGGAAGTATGGCTATTGATTACTAACCTTTGCCATCTTCAAGGAATCAGCACAGACTCAATGCATCTTTGAATGACTCCTTATTCATTGTCTTTTCAAGAAAATATTTCTTTGAATTAGGAGTATATCTATATGGACTTGTATAGAAAATATATAATAAGTGTCTAAAATCTATTCTTTGTGAATAAAACAACATTCCTGCATAAGTTCAAAAACATCCTATTCGTTCTTCTGCTTTAATATCATTTCCTCAGAGCACTAATTGTGGTGAAAATCTGCTTCTTCCCTTTTTTCTCAATATTCAAATCCACTTCCCTGTCCCATATCCACCAACATAATGTAGTAGATATCCTTTAATTGCTCAGCCAACTATTTCACTCAAACAATTATATTTATTAAAATAACCAAATTGATTTTCTGTTTATAAAAAAGATACTTTGAAATCTATATGCTTCTTGGTCAAAATTTATGTCAATAAAATACTCAGTAAAGTGGAGATTTGGAAATCATCCAATTAATTGGATCAATAGAGAGACAAACTCAATATGCTAAATCCTAAAGGTTTTTCTCTCTTCTAAATTATTGTCTACAGACTACATTGATACAATTAGCCAGATAATCATCACCTCTTACTGCTCCTTTTGCTCCACAGTTCACTCCTCAGTATTGTAAACAATTGGTAGATACCACAGGTTTCCTCAAATTATGACCCTCTCTCTATGTTAGTAAACAGTTGAGAAGTAAAGCAATTACAAGAAACTTCAAGAAAATGCATATTTTAACTAAATTATAAAAAATAACTCTAATGAACTACTTAACTTTGTTTATAGGAATATGCCAATTAATATGAATGTTTTAGATCACTTTGATATTGTTATACAATTTTAACTTTACATTCTCACCAAATGCAGAAATTAGTACAAGAATTTTTTGATAGCACCTATTTCACCTTTTTTTTTTTTTTTTGAGGTACCAGGACCTCATATGGGGGAGACCAGCACTCAACCCCTGAGCTAATTTGGCTCCCCTGAGTTGGCTCCCTTGTCTGTTTGCTTGTAGTTTGCTCTTTGGTTTGCTCATTGTTTGTTTGTTTTTTGTTTGTTTTCTTTAGGAGGCACTGGGAACCGAACCATGGGCCTCCCATTTAGGAGGCAGACATTCAACTGATTGAGCCACATCTGCGCCCTCACCTAGTTTTAAACATCACCATGTTCGGGTTTTAAGCACGAATTCAAATGACTGAATGCCACATCAATTTTTAAATGCTGACTTTGTAACTCTGGCTATAAACAGGAATTACTCCATTTTACTCTCCTCGTTTTGAAGTACTGGTCATGCTAGAGAAGTCTCTCCACATCTTGTATCTTCTATTTCATGATAATATGCTGGATCATTTGAAGTCATGTTTTCTGCTGTGAGCAAATAAAAAGCATATATAATAAAGAAACTACACACTAATGAAAGATGTTATTAATAGGGGAAAATGTGAGAGGGGAAAGAGGTGTGGTATAAAGGAATCCCCTATATTTTCTATGTAACTTGTGTAATCTAAAACTTCTTTAGAAATAAAAAAAAATTTTTTTTAAAAAAAGGTCAAACAGAATAGGGGGGGGGAAGAGTATAATATTATTCTATGAATAACTAACTTTTCCCAAGAAAAGCAACTTTTCTTCAAAGTAGAAACAATTTATTAACTGACTTCGTTTAAGTCACACACGTTTATTCCATTCAATGTCACAGAAGGATTGGGGCATTAATGCAGCATTTGGGACTTGTTGGGACTCAAATAAAAAACTGATAAAGAATTGCTAATCACCCATTTCTGAATGTGCCAATTTATGAAAAACACTAAATGGCATGGAATAAATGTGCCCAGAACAGTCTAAAAATGGGAGAAGAAAAGAAAGGCAAGTGCTTTTTTGTATGTATTCATGATACTGTATGATTATTTTACACATTAAGCTGATTTTTAACTGTTGAAAGAGCTAACCCATTCCCAGAAAATGAGGGTATCCAGCAAATACAAGGAAATCCAATATGAACTTTCTGGACCTAATAAAGTGCTGACTAGTTTTGGATGCCTTCCTAAATACTTCTTAATGTTTTGCACAGCTCATCAAAACCTGCTAATACATCTGCTGAGCGCATGATTGGATATATTGTAAATATATATATATATATATATATATAAAGATACGGAGGTAACACATAAAAGCAGATTAAATGATAATATGTATCCTTTAATACAAAGCTATTTAACTGTATCGCACTATTAGAATTTACAAAGCAAACATGATTTTTTTTTAACATTTCAGTTTGGCTCACTTTTCTGTTTTTGTATTTCTATTTTGTACCAGAATTATGTCCAAAAATACCATGTGAATCTTCCATCTGTTCTCTTTTAAACTTAAAACCAGTTTTCAGTAATGTTATTTAGATCCCCTTTAGTCAGAGAGATACCTTATTTCTTATCTGTAAAGTGCCTGCCTCATAGATATGTATAAGCCAAGATTTAATTGGTCTAGCTGGTAGTTATTAACTAAAGTGAGTTTTATTAACCATGATCTAAAGGAAGGAATGAGTTATTTTCTAACTTATCTGACTTGGAGACAAAATTAACTTGACATTTAGAAAAATATTTTGAACAACAAGTATTTTCAGTTTTAAGTTTTGTGTTGATTAAAGTAAAATAATGCTATCTGAGATGACCAAAATTTAGGAGGAAAAGGGGTGTATATGATTTTAAATTTTACATTAGATTAAAAATAATCAACTAGAAACTTTCCATTTTTCACAATATTAGCCAAAATACTAAACCAAGGGAAAAACACAGAAAATTAGATTTATAATTCAACTTAAAGGTATCAGATTTAGTACTAATATATACTAAAGTAAGTACAGTATGTATATAGGTAACAATTCAAACCAAAAAGAAGAAACCACACTAGGTATACAAACAGTGAGCATTTAATACAAAGGATTACATAGGTGCTAACAGTGTGGAAAAGCAGAGGGAAAGGTGATATCGACAGATCAAGAACTGGAAGAAGCAGTCACTGCCTTTCAGACTGGGTGAACTATATGGTAGAGGTGGTGTTACCAGAAAGTAGGAGGCTGAAGGAAGGATACCTGTGGGACAGGTGCTTGAAACTCTGAGAGTAGTAACCATGACTACCACTCAGACCCCTGAGGAGAGGGCCCCACAGTTGTGGTAGGAACCTCTGAGGGAGGATGCCTTACCCGGAAGGCTCAGTCTCACGGTGGAGTGTGTGTGTGTGTGTGTGTGTGTGCACATGCATGCACAGTGTGTGGTAAGGATCTAATTTTTCTCCCCAAGTGGAGAACCAATTGTCCCAACACTATTCACTCAATTTCAGACTCATTTGAAATGCTGCATTTATCATGTGTGTGTGTGAGTGTATACCAATATATAAAAGATAAGTTTCTGGAATTACTTTAATCCATTAATCTAGTTGTCTGAGGGTGTGCATTTATTATACTATTTTATTACGTATAGTTTTGTAGTATGATTTGCTCGCAAGTAGAAGAAATACCCAGCTTTGTTTCTTCTTTTTCAAATTAGTCCACTCTATTCCTAAACAAGTTTATAAACAGATTTATTTTGAGAATGAACTCCTTGAATGCAAGAGACTAGTCAGATTCCTCTTTGGATTTACCCACCTTGATAGTCATTTACTTATTGTGAAGATTGGTAATGCAAAATACACTTGCTCTTCTCCCATGTTAGCTGGCTCTTGTGCCAACAAGAAAAGAAGGAGGCAATGAACACAGCTTTATTTTCCCTCTCGGGTCTGCATGTCTCCAGGAGCAGAAGACAGCTGTGTCTCCAGCTTCCAATTTCTTCTGGTGTTCCACACTAACTTGGTCAAAGCTCATGGTCAATCTTCAATCATACATTCTAGATTCACATACCAATGTACGTAAATTGCATAGGATAGGCAATCAATACATATTTATTTAATTAATTTGTGTGAATAAATAAACAGACAAGATTTTTAAAAACTAGGAAAACTATATCTGCATATGTATATCAATTTTTATATGACACTAAGTGAGGTTTAACTTTTAACACTGTACATGATAAGGAAACCATAAATTGACCTTGACCCCCTAAAATCTAGTACAATAGAGTGAAAATGGAAATAAAATTTTGTTATTTAAAGAGTCCAAATACAATAGAAAATAGGAAAGACTAAGCAGATGCTGTTTTAGGAGAAATAGATACAATAATAAAGAACTGGTATGAAGAAAGTTGTCAGTATTAGGTGCATTAAAAGAAACAGATTAGGGGCCGGCTCGATAGCCCAGTGGATAGGGTGCCGGCATACCACATGGGAGGCCCTGGGTTCATTTCCCAGGGACCTCTCCTAGCGGGCAGACCGCCTTGAGAATGGCAAGCCGCCATGGGCGGGCCGGAGCCGCCGTGGGCAGGGCAAGAAGCTGCCACAGACAGGGCAAGAGCCGCCACGGGCAGGGCAGGTCGCCCGCGGATGGAGCGCAGCCAGCCACCCGCGAACTGAAGCAAGCGCCGGCCGTGAACAGACACAGAGACCGCCCACAAGCGGGGAAA
>PVKH010048133.1:0-10232 GCA_004027955.1 Chaetophractus vellerosus | reverse complement strand
TAAAAATAGAACATGGGTTGGGCGTAAATTAAGAAACACATGAATTCTTAATAACAGTCTTCTCTCAAAATGTTCATAATTATGAAACAATATGAGTAAATAATTACTGAGGATATGAAAATGCATATGAAAATACTCATCTTAAAACAGTTTGGTGGGAATGGGTGTAGTTCAGTGGATGAGAGCCTGCTTCCCATATATGAGGTCCCGGGTTCAATCCCAGGTACCTCCTAAAAAAAACAACGTAATTTTCCTGAAGTCACATTAATTTAAGTCCACCTGGGCCCAATATATTTGTGTAGGTGTGCTTTAGACTAAACAACTTATTGTACTATATAAGAATCAGGTAAATGTCCATTTACAGATGAATGTGTATGTCTGTTTTTGATATTAAAAACAACATAAAAATAATTGATGCTCAAAACCAGCTTAATTTCAACCATTTAATTGGGGTTATTAGTGATGAACATGCAAAATTATCTCCAGATTTTTAAAGTCCAATGAGATTCATGATGAACTTACTGAAAATTTTGAGTTTTCTATTTTAGTTGTTATATGAAAAAAAGGAAACTTATGCATCAAAATATGTCCAGAGGTTAAAGCAAACTAGACGATAAGAAAAAAAACATTTATTGATTTTTTTTATTCATTAATAACTTCTATTTTTGTAGAATAAATATGCTTTTTTGTACTTAGAAGAAAAATATATTTGAATTAAAACATTTGTGATCATTCATATATTGAGAACTTTGCCTTGACAATTTTTAGAAGCATAAAAGAACAGAAATATGAGTTTTAGATTAGATAATTCTTTGGTCCCTTTTATTTCAAGTTATATTAGTTAATGATCCTAAAGGATTGGAGTGGATCTAAATGGTTCTTCATACTGTTATTGGAAAACAAATAAAATAATGTTATTAACAAATGAAGTATAACTAAAAATAAAGCAAAAACAAATAAACCAAAAGATGAAGTAATACAAATATGAAAAATATTATTTACTCCTAATTAACAGCTAGAATATTAATATCTTGTCTCTAGATTTTCTTGCAGTAAAATGGAGTTATTAACCCTGGTTATTGACCCAGACAATATTGTACACATTACTACAAAACTTATAAACTAAGTAATAATCTTGCAACTCAAACCAAAACTTCCTCCTGGAACTGCAGAATGGGTCTTGAAATACATAATGGGTAAAAATTTGTAAGGGAAATTAAACTTTTCCTATTGGGCACTAATATAAAATTAAGATCTATTTCTTAAAAAATTAAAAAATATTTGGCATTTTTAGGAAAAAACTGTCTTTAAAAACTCTTGCCACCTGCACACAGAGTGTCTTCGTCACATTCACGCTTAAAATTTAACAATCCTTAAAACACACCTCATGTCCATTACGTGAGAATTAGCAACATAAGGACAGAGCTGTGACTGGGTTGTTGCTTCAATGTCCCATAGCAAATGCTACCTCATATGGTAACAAATTTTTAGAAAATAATGTTCACATAACCACAAGGAAAATTTGTATCAAATGGAGAAAGTATACAATCCTTTTAGAAATGATGATGGTTCATTAACAAAAAAAATGTTCATTTAATTTGTTTTATATGGTCATCTTGTCTTGGGGAAAACTTGTGGAGCTTATATTTTAGAATTTTGCTTTACCAACGTTATGAAAACCCTGCCAAGCTTTTTGTTGAACGTATAAAGTGATTGTAAGTTTTGAGTTTTTAGAATTCCAGAGGGACCAAAAAAGAAAAATTTTCTCAACCTTTTAGGCTTATAAACTGCTGAAAGTAATACAACATTTATATTTAGAGCAGATTCAGCTGAACAGTTTCAAATTACTGCCTGAGCTTAGTAGAATAACAAAATATTGCTACTGCAGAAATAAGTTACACTGTCACTAGGGGATGCCAGGAGATTCTATGTATATTTGAAGAAATATCAAAGAAACAAAACTCAGGGTTGAAGCAACTTCTGGACAAAACATAAGTTGCTCCATGAAAAAGTAATAAATAGGTGAGAGGAAATACATGAAATTCAATGTGTATAAATTTCATAATATGTTTTTTTTTCAGTTCAGATAAAGCACTACCCATTATTTCAGACACAGAAACACGCAATATGGAATGAACTATATATTGGAGTTGAATTCCAACACTTTTTTTTTTTCTCCTTTGGTGGTATTTAGTAAGCTGTTAAAAGCATTAAGTGTATTCCTTATTATATGCAAAGCTTTCTTGAATAAATATTAAACCTTCTATGTAAATCAAGTATGAATAAAATGCTTATACATTGTTATACACTACCCTTTAAAAATAATTTCAAAGCCCAACATTTAAATTTTAAGGCTTTACATTTGAAGTTCTGAATTAGATCCAAAGTTCATAAAGGTCAAATGTCCATTTTTAGCTCTTATTAATTTCACTGCATTTTCCTAATCAAAGTACATTTCCAATGACCACAAGTTTTATTACTGAGTAAATGCTATTTCAGTGTTGTATACTGATGAATTCATGTTTCATAAAAGAAATATTTACATTTCTATGTTTATGTACTTCAGCAGGCGAGATTCCTCTTCTGAGTTAGGGGAAAACATTACTAAGGAAATTGGAATTGATAAAGGTATTTGAGTTATCATTCACATGCATGTATGTTTTGTCTTCTCTTTCAAAACAACATTTTGTCATTTGGATTCTGTTGTGTAACCGTATTTACAACAATTGTTTAGAGATTGTTTGTATGTTTATCTGGTTTCAATATTCCTGATAAGTCTTTTTATACTACAGACTTTTCCATTCATTAGTTCCATATTTTATCACCATCTCAATTGGGTAAGCTTATTTTTAAATTAAAAAAAAATATATTGGTGGGATAATGTGAGTACTATTCTTTCCAGTCCTTTCCTAGCTGAGCATGTTTTCAGCTCCCTTCATATCTAACCAAAATTTTGCTGGTTATAAAATTTTTGAAACACAGTTTTAGTAAGAAATGTTGAAGATGCTCCATAATCATCTGGATCTGAAGCCAAGCTTGGTTCTGTTTCCTTTTCTTTTTTTTTTTTTTTTTTCTTACTCCCCCCTTTCTGCTTGCTCTTGCTGTGTGTCCATTCTTCTGTGTTTTTCTATGTCTGCTTCTTGTCTCCCCCCATTTTTGCGGCGATGTGCCCAGTCGGCCCTCCGCGCAGGCGGCTCGCCCCACTCGTGGGTGGCTCCATTCCGTTTCATGGGTGGCTCCACTCCGTGTTTTGTGGGCAGCACAGCTCCATGTTCTGCAGGCTGCTCAGCTCTGTGATTCGCATGCGGCTCAGCTCAGTGTTTCACAGGTGACTTGCCATACACGTGGTGGCTCCGCCCTGCTCGTGGCGGCTTTTTGCCTTGCCCATGGAGGCTCTGCCCCGCCCACGGTGGCTTGCCTTTCTCAAGGCGGTCTGCCAGCTTGGAGAGGTCCCCAGGAACCGAACCCGGGGCCTCCCATGTGGTGTACCGGCCCTCTTATCCACTGGGCTATACAGCCGGCCCGATTCTGTTTCTTTTGTGGATAAGATTCTTTCTCTGACCATACAATTGAAGAATTATTTTTGCTATTATTATATTTATTATAAAAAATCCATCTCTAGGATATAATTGTATATTATTTCTAAATATAAAAAATAAAGGGAAGGCAGAATAATTCTCTGCAATTATTTTAACACCCACATAGTAAGTTAATGGTGTGTGAAAGTGAAAAGATAAAGTTTATAGTCACAAACTTTGGTCAGTTTAAATAATAATTAATTTTAGATAAAAGCCAGGAATTGGAAGCAGATCACAAATGAAGTAGAATTATATTTCTATATTGAATATTCAAGCCCTAAGAGGAAAATCTAAAAACACTTATTTTGAATTAGACTTTTATAAATGTTCTCTTATAGGTACTATTCTTCCTAGGAAATGTAGATCTTTGTACCTTCTTATTTATAAATTATTTTTCTTCTACTATCACATTAATAGTTCACAGCAGCATGATTAGGTCTCAATAGAGCTGGAGAGCACGGTTTTCCATCCAGGCTGTCTCTTTCACATCTAGGCCATATCATGTCATATTTTTCAAACTTAGGTATAAGATTTAACCTCTCTGTGGCTCAGTGTGGAATGGCTATCCTGCCAAAACAAATAATGCATTATCAACTGTTCTCAGACCAGATAACTGATAATGCTTTACCTTTAGAAGGCTGAGGATTAGAGGTAGGGGATGCTTTTCCGTCTGTGCATGCAAAGGTAGGTGAGCTGATAAAACCTTATGGCAAACATGCAGCGATCATAGTTCAGAGACTGAGTTTTGGGGGCACTGATTTGAGAAAATACAAAACAGTTTGAATACATAACCCTCTCAGACTAGGAGAATTATTTGCTATTTGCAAAATATTAGCTACACTTTGAAAGCCTATACGTATTTCCCTTTTAATTGTAGGCAAAAATATTTAGCTGTCTGTGAAAATCCTAATTTTTGAGTGCTATGTTCCATATTTTACCATCAAAAATCATTAGTTGAAATAAATTATTTTAATTAATTCATGTATTTGTCCATTTTAGAATGTTATATATATATATATATACAAAATTTTTACCATATTTATTTGACAGCATGATTTCTTAGTCCTAAGTTGATACAATTTGGGGAAATAAATACTCCCTTCCTTTTTTTGTTGCTTATGTGTTAGCAGGGGTGGGAAGAATAGAATATGAAAGAATAAGTAAAGAGTCTCTAAGAAATGGAAAGATGGAGAAAGGAAACGAGGTTGAAGATAGAGTGAGTGTTGATATGAATGCCTTCTCTAAATAAGCAGTATCAAGCAACAAAGTGTAAGATTGACAGTATGAGTGTTTTCTTCTCACATGGATTTCTGAATGTATGAAACAGTATGAGACCACACTGAAGATACGTTAATTATTCAGCATCATGGTACAAGTTTCCTATTAAACATATGTATATTCTTTTTTTTCACCTTTTAAGTTCCATAGATGACAGTATTCATGAAGCATTTTTAGTATATTATTTAGCAAATATTAATTTGATCATATAAACCAATATTAGCAGAAAACACTGCAAGTTGCTATGGGAAGGTCCTTCTTTCTAGTAACAGTTAATTTTACATTTAGAACTTCCTGTCAGAGGAATATCTTGAAGGGCACTTCTCTTTCAGTTGGGTTTACAATTCACTTGAAACATTAAATGCAAATTAAATAACAATCACACCTTAGTTAAAGGTTTGTATATAACAACTCCTTACTATTATAAATCGATGTCTCGTCCAAATAATAATTGTAAATAAATTGTTCTTGTTTAGCCTTTTTCTTCTCCCATTTCCTTTAATATTTTTATCCAAACGATGGTGCTCCATAAATGACTGTAAGGCAAAGTTGCCTCAGTGCTGGAGATGCCTACACAAAGATCAGAATGTGTGCAGATAACCCTGCATTGTGTTCATCTCATCAGTTCTGCCCAATCCACAGGGGTAAAAAATGGATGAGATGTGGTGTCTTCAACCCCAGCAACACCAGCACCAAAATGCTCCACAGGATTAAACTGCAAGAGCTGTTGAATACGTGAGTGAGCCCCTTCAGAGACATATTCTGGCATGTTCATAGTTGTGTGAGTATTTATTCCTGCTGGATGGCATTCAGTCAGAGTCTTTCCAGTGAGAAGTTCAAAGAGGACAGGATCCAAACTCCACCAATCACAGGCTTCGGTTTCTTCCATGATAGATCCAACCTCTGGGGCACAGTACATTGTCTCTATGACATCACTGTCACAGAAATCTTCAGCTTCACTCCACCTGCTGAAATACATTAGCTGAATGTGTCCTCTATCATTCAATAAGATGTTTGGGTTCAAATCGCAGCACACAATTCCCTCTCTATGTAAAGCATCAAGGGCTACCACCATTTCAGCTGTCCATCTTTGAATTCAGCCCTCTGGGATATAACTCGAGTTTAGTGCTAATTTTTTATCCAAGTCCTCAAAAATCTGATGTATTTCCTTGTCTCCTTTAAGTGCTAACCCACTCGCTCCCTTGGTCTCAGAGTCTCTTTGGAATAAAGAAGCTAGTTCCTCTTTAGCCAAATCATCAGCTTGATCTATAAACGCAAAACTCCTTCTGTTTTTAAAGTGTCTGTGTTTGCACTATATTCATTAGCACCAGAGTGAGGATTAGAAATATGGAGTCCACGTTCTTCTATATTGTTTGCAGTTAGTGCTGGTCCAATCGCTCCAAGCCCTTGAAACTCAGGATCTGAGTTGTGTAACAAAGTCATGTCTCCTGAACTACTGTGATCAACAGCAGCTATATCAACAGACCTTCCTGTGCATCGTGTTTCTCTGCTATACAATATGATTTGGGCTGACTGGGATCACTTGACTCCTCTGTGCCTTTTTCTTCATGTGCTTGGCATTGTTCAGTAGTAAGCCTGAGGCATAAAACAACAGGGGCTTCCAAAAGTCTACTTTCTGTAAGGCGTATATTAGTCTGTGTAAATTTAGTAGGACCCATTGCTGCAGCTTCTTTTGTTGGTGCAAACTCACCATGTAGATTTACAAGAAGATCAGGTCTTCCTTCATCGGTACCACTGACGTCATCAAAAGCAGCATCTATAAAAGAAATAAACTAGGACTGAGTCATCTGAGCCCCTGCTAATGGTGTCCTGAGCTTTAAACTCTATCTTACTTTTGCTAATATTAAAACTCCTTGACGTGCCGTCTCCATCTGGAAGAGAGAAGACTGGTTTTAAAAGTTCTGATTTTTAGGCTATATAATTTTCCCCCCAAAACAAGTCCCAGGAGTTCACTAATGCTATCCTTATTGTCTATCCTAAAGAATTCGATGGGGCTGTTTTTAGATCTACTGAGGGAACCTGATGTGGTTGGAGAAATACTTGTTTCTGGGTTATCATCTTCAGGGAAAAATCTCAGCTCATGAGATAGCAGCTCTGTGCTGGAGCTGTCACAGTTAGCAGCAAGGTGTGCTGGGAAGCTTTTAGTAGCTTTGGTATCAACACCCTTTCCTTCAGTCTTCATAAAGGGCTCTTCATTCAAAGACCCTGGTTCAACCTTTTCTTGCCCATATTCATTGCGTAATGTTAAATAACTAGTCGTGCATTCTTCTTCTGAACTTGAATCTCGCCATTTTGGAGAGGTATCTTGGCTATTGTCCTCCTGGTTGCTATCAACTTGAGAGCTTGGAGTAAGGCTAGTCTTCAAGGGCAGAACCTTAAGCATGGTTCTACCATCACTTCCTCTGCATTCAAAGCTGTTGCTGTCAGTGAGGACTAGAAGTTGGCTGTTGCAGGTGAACTTTGGTAAGCGGAGATTTTTTTCACTTCCTGGATGTCAAAGCTTTCTTGAGCACTCTTGTTTAAAAACTTACTGATGTATGACCAGAGTTTGCCTCCTTCCGCATGCTGCAGCACAGGAAATACCGACTCCTCAGAGATGATGTACTTGTGCAGACACACCATGTTGGGCACACAGCGGGGGATGATGGTCTTTCTGCTCCTGCTGTATTCACTGCTTTTCCTTAGACCTTTTAAAATGAATGTCTGTTGTGTCCTTGTGTCCAGGTAAAACATGGACTCCAGAATTTGTTTTCTCAGACAAATTCTTTAATTTTCTTCAAGGCTTAGTTTTCTTTATCTTGTCAATCACCCCAATGACTCTGAAGGGCTTCAGCTCCTGGGCATGGCTCCTTAGGTTCCAAGGGGGCCCTGAACTTAGTGATCCTTGAGGTTGTGATAAATCATCAAGTTGGGGTTTTCCATAAAGGCTTGAGATAGTCTCTGCCTGCATAAGACACTCTGCTGTTCTCTTCACAGTTTCTCGACAGGTAGGGCTTGCCTTTCCTTCCATACTACACTCCAGAAAGCTATCAAGGAGGGAATCCAAATAAGCTTCAGCAGAACCAATCAATTCAGAACCATCATTAATTACTCCACCCTTGAAAACATCTTCAAGCTATTCACTATTATAAAGAGCAGAAATATTTGCCGAGAATTGTAGCAGATCTTCAGCACATTGTCCTCTCTCTTCAATAACAGTTTCATCAAATCGTCCAAATACTATTCCTTTAGCAAACAGAGGCAACAATTCTGAATGACAGAATAAGTTTTTGTGAATTTGCCAGAGTTCTTTTGCAGTTTCTTCAAGTCATTGTATCTCTTCCATACGATTATCTCCTGGACATCTCTGGATTTCTTAGTGAAACAATCCGGGCGGTCACCTTATATACTGTGTAGCCCCTTGAGTGTTGCTGGGGCTGGGTGACTGTGTAGAAACGGGCGAGATCCGCACCCAGCTCTGGGGCAGAGCTCATCCTCCCACTGCCTCTGCCGCTGCCACTGGCCTGGGACCATCACGGCAACCCTGGGCCGTGGCAGTCCGGGCTCCCAAGGCAGCAGAGATAGAATACTATATATTTTTAATTACCTTAATATAGTCACAATTCTCTCTATATTTTTTTAAAGTTTAAAATCATGATTCTATTCTGAGATAGAACATACATATACATTTCATCTTATTTTTACACTTTTCCCTTAAAAAAAAGCATATTTATAGTAAACTTCATTAATTTACTTATGAATTTCTATTGATCTCATGTTTTACATATAAAAAATAGGTAACATTTATTGAGGGTTTGCTATGTTTGAGAATATTTTTAATTTTTACACAAAAATCAAAGTAGTAAAATTACTTCTCCTTATTTACCTGATTTCATCAAGTAAAATATTATTACCTTCTTTTACAGACTGTGACTGAATGAGTCCTGATAATGCACAGTTATGAAACAGTGAGGCCAAGATCCAAATCCAAGCAAGCTTGAGGTCAGAACTCCTGTCTTTAACTGCCTAATGGTGACACACTCACAGTGAAGGAGGCTTTGGGAGGGAATATACATACTGGTAAACATTAGTGGGTGCCCTTTCCATAAAGAAGTTCACATTTCTCCCCCAAATTAAGATTTTCAGTGAGTTGATTCTATCATGGATGTGAACTCTTCAGCATCAACCCAAGTAGTTGGTCGATAATATTTGCAGATGGGAAACAATTTCAAAATCCATTGTTTCCTAAATCAGAAAGAAGCAAACGAATCAAATAAATATAAAAGTTTATTTCCCTTGTATGAATATTTGCATAATGAAAGGGTGTAGGTATATGCATGTGCTCTAAAGGAGGCTTTAAAGAGACAGTTATATGTGTGGCTAATTGATTCTATTAGATCCAATGATCATCCTTGGGTAACAAGATTTAACTAGTCTGTGAATTTCTAGTAAAATAGATGCTTCGCTCTCAGTGAAGACATTTATATGTAAATATACTTCTACAAATGTTTAAACCCAAGGAAATATCTGAGAAGTTTACATAAAATATAATTGGAAATGTGTTAGGGAAGAAAACATAAAAATATAATAAAATATCAGCAGGAGTATAAGGAAGAAAATACTTTTTCCTTAATCATGAACAGCTATTCTGAGCCAGAGCATTTTGAAAACTAATTATTTCCTATTACTTTTGCTAAAATACACTAACATGTAATGTGCTTTTTATTTCAGATGTTGCATTATCATTTATTATTCTTTTTATACCTTAGTTTAGAAATCACCACCTGTGTTTTGATTTGTGTGAGATTAGGAGATACCTTAAAAATTGTTAGGAAAATTATTAGTCATTAGAATTTAGTTTGCATATTCACTTTTAAATTTTTTTTAAAGAAGCTTTAGATTACATAAACATTACAAAAAATATATAGGGGATTCCCATATGCTCCACCTCCTCCCCCTCCCACACTTTCCCACATTAACATCTTTCATTAGTATGGTACATTTGTTACAATTGATGAATACATACTGAAGCATTGCTACTAACCATGGTCTATAGTTTACATTATAGTTTACACTCTGCCTTGCACAATTTTATAGGTTATTGCAAAATGTATAATGGCCTGTATCCATCATTGCAATGTCATGGAGGACAATTCCAATGTCCCAAAAATGTCCCCATGTGTTTTGGTCAGCCAAAGGTGTGCCTTTTGAAATATACCAAAGATTGGTCGGTCTTTATAAAGGGTATTTATTTGGGGTAGAAGCTTACAGTTACCAGGCCACAAAGCATAAAGTTCTTCCCTCACCCAAGTCCACGTGTTGGAATAAGATGGCTGCCGACGTCTCCAGGGTTCAGGCTTCCGGGTTCCTCTGTTC
>PVKH010048132.1:0-10227 GCA_004027955.1 Chaetophractus vellerosus | reverse complement strand
TGCGTGTTTTTAAAGTGAGCATTACTAGCTGGCTCACTCTAAAAAATTATAGCACTTCTCGCTTCCTCAATTTGTAATACAAATTGTACATAAGAGGTAGTGTTAAATGAGTACAATTATGGTAGACCATAGCATCTCTTGTAGAATTCACTATAATTAAAGTAATAGATTAGAGTTACTTACTATAACTAACTTAAGACTAAGTGGTAGGACAAGAAAGCAGGTATTCACAAATTCCTTCTTTATAGGAAAATCCTGTGTAATTAGAATCTATCTAAAGCAAAATTTTATTTTAATGTATCAAACTTATTCAAACTACAATGGAAAACTGTAACTCCTGTGACTTTCAGAATATAATCTAAAATGGGCAGTGTGCAAAAGTAAAGAAAGAAGCAAGAGGCATGCTCCACTTTTGAAAGCACAGAGTAAGATCATATACGATCTGGAAACCATAGGTAATATCTTTGGAGCAATGCTGTTTAAAAGTACATAAACACACACGCATACACACATCCCCCCCAACATACACAGCTGCTCACTGAATAATCTAAAGCTACAAATAAGAAATTATATTGTTTTGTGGTAAAGGAATTTTTAAAACAAAAACAAAAACAAACCTGATGATTCTACCACAAATTACCTATAAAATGAAGCTAAAACTGAGGACCCTCTAATTTAGAGATTTAGCGTTTGTAACAATTGGTCTTTCATTAAGACTCAAAAAACAACTGGAAAAATACAGGTCCCAGTGAGTAGTATCTGAATGACAATTCTTGTAACAACTTCAACTAGATAGGGGTTGATTCACATGATTCAAACAGCAGCATTTTTAAATTCTCTGTTTTCAATAACATTCTCTGGGAGTTAAGATATTTTAAGTGAAGCGGCACTCATAAAACTTGTAAACTTACCCCGCCTGACAACTTAATCACCCTGACTTTGGAGCTGATGTGTGGCCCATCTCCACTACCACTGTTTGCCCGCTGCATGACAGTCCTTTTCACTCCAGGTTTGATTTCCTGGGGCCGGCCTGGTATTGATGCCACTCTAGCAGTTGAGGACGACAATTCCTCCATGTCAGCAGGTTTTACTTGTAGTACTTTGTGAGACGGCTGAGTTTGACTTGGAGGCACTGTTCTGGTCTGTCTCAAATGTTTCAGTGGTTTCATCTGCTGTCCTTGATACTGCATATTAGCACCAGATGGTACAAAATTTGATGTTTTAGGCTGAACACTTGAAACAGGAATATCTTGGTTTTTAACAAGAAGTCTGTTTTTCACATTTTGTCTGACCTGTGCACCTGGAAAGGGTAACAATGGGTTACCATTTGTGGGTGAAGGTGAAGATGTCTGCTCTTCTTGCTCTACTGGAGGTTGTGGGGTATAAAGCTGCTGCTGCTGCTGCTGCTGCGCAAGTCTTTCAAGTAATTCTTTCTTTCTAGCACCGGCCTGCTGCTGTCGTCGTAACTCCTTTTGTTTCAGGATTTCTTCTCTTAGGCGTTTCTGTTCTTCTATCTTTAAACGATATAACCTTGTTTCTTCATCTTCATCTGGAAACTAGAATAGAAAATGCGCATTGTTTACTTTGGAGCAAAAGGCAAGGTGACCATTCCAATCTATTTCAACAAACCAAGAAAATGCATTTTCCAAAAACCTTTTAATTCAATATTTGAGAGAAGCCATTCAAAATCTGCTTAAAGACTTTAAGTATAACTCCCTCCTCTGGGGAGGGGAAAAAAATTACACAGCTCAAGCTAATTTAGAAAATCTTATCAGAATATTAAAAACGAAATAATGTAAATTTCCACTCATTTACAAGTTTGAAACCAATTAAACTATTCATTTAAGATATCAAAAATATGTTTCAAATGGAAAAGGCAACAATACTGAGGCACCCGCTGTCACACAGGTTTTATCTTGCTCTTTTCTGACAAACTAACAAAAGGTAGGGTGGTAAATGACCTGAAAGGCCGTGATTAGAACTATTGATTTTTCTTACAGAATTTTCAGCCTGATCTCAAACTCATTTGTCACAGAATAATTGGTTATAATGAACAGCACAAGTCAATCTCTCTGACCTTGAACTCATGCACTCTCCTCAGAATCAAAATGTTGCCAATTGCAATATTGGAATATTAATGGTATATAAGGAATGCCTTTAATATTCCAGCCCCAAACCACTCTGAAGGTCTATCAAATAATCTTTGAAAAAGTCTAATAACTTTCATAAAAAAGCAATCAATGAGGAAGTTAAACTCTAAGTATTCTTTAGAAGCCTACTTAAATCAACTATTATGAAAGCACAGATAACCAGACATAGTTAGCAGTATGACTAAAAGAACACTTTTTTCATATTATTTTGGCCACTGTTATGATAAAAGTAATGTATATATTATTTAATTTTTTGTGAACCAAATCAATTTACATGTACGAGTAAGGAGCTAGCTCTATCAACTAAAAATAAAATTATGTTTCATAGCAAAGAATCCAGTTTGTGACTCGAGATGATTTTTTCACATAATGATTTTGAAACCAAAAAGTCACTCTCCTCCTAACACGATCTAATTAAATGTTAACCCAGTAGTTTGACTTTATATTTCTATTTCTGATTTAGTAACACACACCATTACAACTGCTATAATACTTTATTAGAAGAAATTTTGACCAAAAAAGGATTCTGAAGATTAAAGATAAAATCAGAGTTAACTGGTTTTTACAAAATTAAGAAAACATGACTTGCCTAAATTCTAATCTAAAGAAACCCTATCATGCTGTTATTACTTTATTATATTAATACATGTTAAAATATACTAATTGATATGTCTTATCAATATATTAACAACTTTCACGTACTGATCTCTTACCATACAGGCATATACAATGCCTTGCATTAATCTTCATTTAATAGATTAAGGAAATTAAGGCTTATGAGAGGTAAAGTAGCTTGCCCCGAGTCACATTACTAGTCAGTGGCAGATCCTTACAAAGACTATGTTTTTAACCTATGCTATACTAGACTACTTTGTTTTATATACCTAAGTTTTACACAAACTGTCCTACCTTTACACCTGTATTACAAGGGAGCAGGCCAGAAATGAAATCTCTATTGCACAGTAGCGCTAGACAAATTATATTCATTTCTTTTACAGGAAACCAATGGCCTCAAGGGGTTTGGTCCCAGGCATAGATTTTACTGATACTTAACAAGAGCTAATTAAAAACTTCATGACCAAAACTATACTAATATTGAGCCACCCAGAAGCAAAAAATAATCAAATGGCCCAAACTAAATCAAGGTGCAAATAAGCTCTCAATTGAAAACCACATACTTACATGTATTTATATTTGTACTTACAGCATTTTGTACCTATTTAAAAATGAGCAATATATATGATTAAATTTTAAAACAAACCAAACTCCCCCCAAAATCTTATTTACATATCAAAAGTAAAGGTGGTCCTATCTTCTAGCAGTTGATGGTGCAGAACAAGAAAAAGTCACATAAAGGTAACAACATATATCAGGGAGGGGTCAGCAAATTACAGTCCATAGGCCAAATCCAGCCCACTGTCTGGTTTTGTAAATAAAGTTTTATTGAATACAGACACACCAATTCACCCAAGAATTGTATGCAACTGCTTATGTGCAAAAATGGCAGAGCTGTATAGTTGAACACAGACAGTTTGGATGATAAAGCCTAAAATATTTCTTGGGTAAAAGTTAACTAAGACAAAGGTACAAGTTGATTATATGGCTTCTTGCTTGAGAACAAATATTTTTTTTTAAAGTACCCTACCTCTGGTTCTGTTTTTGCTTCTTCTTTAGGTTGAACCACAGGGCTAACTGGCTTGACTTTTACTTCAGTCTTTCCCTGAGTATTCCTGGAACCCATCACAGATCTCGTGGGTGGTGATGTGCTTATAATAGGCTTTACTTGAGCAGCAGGTGTGGAGGAGCAACGATTGTTACTCATTTCTATAACATGCGATGGTGCTATTGGTAATTCCCTCAAATTACTATTTCTTGGAGCAGTTGGTTGCATTTGCTGAATTGGCCGTTTGGATACATTCTGTGAAGCTGTATTCTATCACAAGAAGAAAGAAATATCCTAATTAAAAGGGGAAACTTGGGAGAAGGAACATAAGGTATAATACATGCCTACAGATATGCGCCCCTTTATAGAAATTACACCAGTGTGATTTTCAGTAGGTGCTTCAAAATACTGAATACATTCCCGTGGGGACCAAGTTTTTAGCAGAATTAGTAAAGCCAACAAAGGACTCTGGCTGCCATAAGGAACTGTAAGGATTAAAGGTATTAACACTTTTAGTTAACTTAGTTAACTAAATTTAAGGTGGAACAAGAAAAGCATTAAGTCATAATGTCCCAAGAAAACCTATTCCCTGGAAGAGAAAGACACCATAAAGTTTTGTTACAGAGGAAATTCTTAGTTATGTTTTCCCCAAGGATTCTTAAGAGAGAGAATCAACCTCTAGAAGAGTTTATAGATAACTGACACAAAGCTAGTGGAAAGAATTTAGCTCTAAGATCATTCAGGTCAAAGATTTCAAGGCATAAGGCTCATGAAATCATTCTGGCAAAATGAAACTTAGGTAATAAAGCACCTTCGTCTCAGATCTAGAACTCCTTTTAAATTCTTATATCACTTTTTTAATAAACTCAATGTTACTTAAGAAAGGAAGAAGCAGGTGTTAGGAAAACTGAGACTCAAAGTAGCTAAATGACAAGCTTGAAGCTTAAGGCAAAGAAGGGACAGTACTAAAAGAAAAACTCAACTATCTCAACTTACAGCCTAGAACTCTTACCATTAGCCATGCTATTTCTTTTTCCTAAAAAAACAAATTATAAAAGCCTCTTTTATATATTTAGTGATTTAACAGAGATTGAGGCAATAATCACCCTAGCCTTTTATTTTTAGAGCAATATATATTTCCCAGTTTCTTTCAATGAATGACAAGCCCCACATTTGCTGATGGTACTAGAGAACCTAACCTCACAAACAAATGCATCATCATTCTCCCACAGTGGAATGTAAGCTCCACGGAGGCAGAAAGTTTATCTCTTTTGTTCACTGCTGTTTTCCCAGGACTAGAATAGTGCCCAGCAACATAATATATTCAATACATTTTTCCTGAATTCATTTACTTATTCATTCGACGCCCAAAGAGACAGAGAGAATATACATGCTAAAAATAATGCATTGGAAAGGTAGAGTATCACCCTAAAATATTTCCCAAAGTTAAGGGTCAATTAAAAATATCATCTATTATTATAAAAATAGCTATATATAAGAAAGTTAGACACTGAAGTAAATAATATTAATACAATTTTTAAGGCACAAAAGGGATAAATTATTACTTTCTACAGTTATGAAATCAATTTCCTAAGTGATTTAAAAACATGCATTCACTTCAGAAAAATATACTACATTTTAAAAAAATTTTAGTCAGAATTGGAAACTATCCTAAAACACAAATTATGTTCCTAAAGATCTATAACTTAAAAGGTAGCCAAAGAAGACAAGGTGAAAGCGTTGTCTGATACTTACATGTCTGAGGCCCTGGCGCTGGGGGCACTGCATCCGACTGTTATTTGGCTGAGGCTGAGTAGTCTGCATATGAGGCCTAAACTGTGGCTGAGACATGGGCATCAGAGGTGGAGGAGGAACAGACAGGTGGTGGTGATGCTGATGCTGATGCTGCTGGGGCTGATGTGGAGGCTGGTGCTGTGGCTGGTGAGGAGGCTGATGCTGGGGAGGAGGCTGATGTGGAGGCTGATGTGGGGGCTGGTGCTGGGGCTGAAGCGGGGGCTGGTGCTGGGGCTGGTGCTGATGGTGCTGGGGCTGATGCTGGGGCTGCTGCTGATGCTGAGGTTGTTGCTGTTGAGGCTGAGGCTGAGGCTGATGTGGAGGTGGCAATGGAGGATGCAATGGCCCCTTCAGATTTGAAAGAAAGAGAAGCAACAGTTTATATATATACTAGTTATATTCCAATTCAATCATTTCCTTAAAAATCTCAACACAGGAAAGAAACTTTAAATGGTACCAAAACGTCCTTCTAAATTTATTGATGAAGATAAAACTAACCCAAAAGATACCATCTTAAGTGTTATATTTGCCCTTAATCTTTTCAACCAGAACTCTAGGAATTTATCCTAAGAAAATACCTAAGGATGCAAAAGCAAACACTTGACCTCAAGGATGTTCCTTGCAGCACTTTAAATAGTACCAAAATACTGAAATCAATATACATGTGCAAAAAATAGTAATGGTCATAAAATGCAATCTTGTGCAGCGTTTTAAAATGATGTAGTGAAAGAAGACTTATTGACACAGAAATATATTAATGATGCACTAACTGGGGGGGAAAAAGCATGGTGATGAGGATGTGTGAATTTTTAAAAGACTGAAAAAAACCACACACCTAATCTTAATGTTTTGTTTATCAGTTAGTGATTCTGGGTGATAGGATTATGTACTTTCCTTCTTTTTACACTTGTCTATATTCTAATATTTCTGCAATAGAGATGTATTTTTTAAAGAAAAATTTAAAGCCCTTTAACTTCTTGTAACACCTTAAATAATAATCATTTATCTTTTTTAGGTTAGACACCTATTCCATGTATTTCTAAATAGTTGACTCAAACATACCATCATTATATATTTTAATAGTAAAGTTAAAACACAAGAAGAAATACAGCACATAAGAAAGATATCACAAATGCTAAAAACAACCCATGAAACAGAATTCCATCAGCAGAGGGCACTCAAGTCTTTCAAACAATGAACGAACAGCAACACGTTTTTTTCCCCTTCCTCCATACAAAGAATCTTTTCACTACTATAGCAGGAACACAATTTGACAAAGTACTTTGTTTCCTCTGGCACAAACGTTTTAAGAAATCTTGCAATGATGAGCAAAAAATATCCTAATTTTATTAGAATAATACATCCTTTAAGTAATCTTAATAAATTTTTTTCATATCCCCCAAAATGACAAAAACTTTTTTCACCTCTCCTACTATTTAAGGAAAGACACAGTACTGCCAAGAATGCTGTCTTTAATAAAACAGTACATTTGAGATTCAATACCCTTATTCTTTAAATACCCTCCATAAATGACTAGGCTAGAATAAACCTTTGAAACTTCACTTTAATGAAACACAAAGTTTCAAAGCTATATGTATACTTTTTTTTTTTTTTTTAAAGTTTTACAGATGATTTATACCTGAAGATTAGGCTGTGCATGGGTTGGTAGAAATGGCTGTCCTGGGCCAGGCAAGAACGGCTGTCTAGGAGGAATAAACGGCCGTGTATTTGCTGATCCTGGCTGGCTGAAGTGAAGAATTCCCACAGGACCTGGAGGTTGAAGGTTTGGTCTTACAGGCCTTTCTCTTGGAAATACTGGTTGCTGTCCTTGTTGATTAAATGCTGGTCCAGGTTGAGTGAATGGTAAAGGACTCTGAGTAGGAACAGGATGACTACTGTTCAGAAGTGTGGGAGGAGGTGGTGGTGGAGGGGGACTTCGCTGTTCCAGAAAAAGATGACTTGGGAACCTTGGTTCACCTGAAACTAAATGGTAGTGCAAGCAAAGTTATCTTCTGGTTATAAAGAACATGCATCTCTTAGAAAACCAATTGTATGTATTGTCTTAACATGGCCAAAAATTACAAGTGTTGACAGGGTATAGATGCTTGAAAATAAGTCAGAATTCTAGGTTTTTCCTTTTTTTCTAGATTGGGTCAATATTCATTTTCTATAAATCCTTACTTCATTTGCATGAGATTTTCACATTTCAGATACTAAAAATGTCCAAATACAGCATGTGAAATAACAGAAAGACAGAATGGTTATGGTACAAAAACCTGGCATTCTTAAAATCCCCTATTGGGAGTTAAATTCGGTTGGAAAAAAAATAAATGTGTTTGGGCACATCAACTAATATCCATAACTTCTGTTACATTACTCTGCACCATTCTTCATTTACCTCCTAAGAAGAAAGGGTCTCGTTCCTGAGGAGGGGGTGGGGCTCTCCACTGGTCCTGAAGAGGAAGCCGTGGGGGCTGGCTAAAATTGTTGGGAACCGGCCCAGGTGTATGTTGTGGAAATTCTGGAGGGCCCTAAAGAACAACAGGAAAGCAGGGAGGAAAGGCAAAAAAATAATCTATAATTTTCAGAAAGGTATATATGGTTCCAAGTTTTCCTTTGAAAACATCAAGTAAATATCAACTTTCTTCTATACTCTATATAAATTCGTAATCAAAATAGGTGACTTCTGCCATAATGAAACAAGTCAAAAATTAAAATGCAGTATGTAGAAACTAGTTCAACATTTAATATTACTTTGGCGCCTCAAGAATATTAATTTTAAGTTTATTGAAACCCATGCAATTACTGACCTTCTTTCCCATTAATCTAAATGTCTACTTTAGATGTTTCTGACATTTTTCTCAAACCATGCTATTCTTTGCTACCTATTTAATACAACCACAAGCTACATCAATGAAGCTGCTTTACTTGAAAAGAAGAAATTCAATTTGTACCATAACAAAAATGGGTCGTTTCTGACAAAACAGAAAAATATGAAATGTTTAAGAAACCAAATAACTATAAAAGGAACATTATAGTTAGATTCCTTTGGTTAAAAGATTTTAAACAAACTTTCATAGATTAGCAAATTTCAGTAACTATACGTTGCTAGTAGAACTCTACAGAGACAACCTAAAACCACTTCATTTTTTAGATGGCTCTTCAAATAGTCATGGAGATTTTTAATACCACCCACATTTATGTAAGAAACAGCATTTTTTAAAAGCCTCACAATGTTCTTTACTACCCCCAAAGGAAACAATTCATTACTACATATTATCACAGTAATTTTCATTTAATATCCCATTGTCTGAAACTGAGCTAGTATTTCTCAACTTTTAAAAATCACACTCCTTTCTCTTAACTTCTAATGTACTTTCCATAATTTTATTATTAATACAATTAGTTTTTCCCCTCTAAATATGAAATTACTTTATAATATGGAAAAGGCTTTTTAAAACTACATTTGCTTTTCTTTTTCCCTTTAAATAAACACTAGAATAAACACCACAAACCCATAAGACTGCAGGTGATACAGTGATTAAAAAATATGTTTAAAATAAATATACCTTTAAAAACATGAAGATATTAAATATTTTTTGAAACATGGAGAATAGAAAGTCAAAAGATTAAATTCTTATAAACTTAATTTTAGGTGAAATCAAGGAAATATTCCCTTCTCAACATTTGACATTTGTAAGTATTACTTCTTAATCTAGATAAATGGAAAAATTAATATACAACCAAAGCAATAAACATTAGTAACTTAAAGATTTATAAGTGAGAACACAAATTGTGAACACTTATAATTAGGAAGTTCTTTAATCCCTAATGAATGTATGCATTTTATCATAATGTTTGAGACTATATTTGTATAATGCTTAGATACAGATATTCTTTAATATTTCTACTTTGATCAGAATATGCTAGAAAACATATTTCTAATAATGTAGGCTATATATTGTTACTTATTAAATCTGTATTAGTAGTTTCAATGGATTTGCCTACTTTCTTACACTGTCAAATTCTTATCTCTTTTTCTAAAATTACTGTTTTTTAACTAGAGAAATGGAAACAGAATAGCAGCTATGTATGGCAGGGGAAGCATAGAGAGATTGAGTGGTGATGATTTTTTTTGTTGTTTATTTTTTGGTTATTATTATTGGAATAATGAAAATGTTCTAAAAATGATTGAAGTGATGAAGGCACAACTATGTGATTATACCAAATACCAATGATTGTACACTTTGGATGGATTTATGCTTTATTAATATGTACCAATATAATTGATTTGTTAAAAAAAAAAAAAACTTTTGGTCAAAGTCAATGAAATATATGTGTGGTATGTAAGAGAGAGAGAGAGACAGAAAGACAGACAGAGACAGAGACAGAGACAGAGAGAATCCCCCAAAATAATATTGTATTTCTCCAGGTATCTTGAATGTTCTATTTGTTAAAAGTTTAGCATTAGTGTTTCATCTTGAGCTTTTCCTAATCAACTTTATTCTGATATTTATAAGCATTTCAAAACATGTTTTTAAATGATTTTCCCAACTTTCTGGATAATAAATGACCAATGTTCTGTCATTACTATTTTTTTAATTTTAAATTATGTTTTTT
>PVKH010048131.1:0-10228 GCA_004027955.1 Chaetophractus vellerosus | reverse complement strand
TCTGTCTTTCTGAGACTATGGTTTGTCTTGGAATTTTATTGTTAGTTGTTTTCAAATTTGTCTTTTTACAGGAGTTTGGTTGTCCCCTCTATTTTCCAGGAGACAGAACACCCTCTCCCAGGTATTTGAAGCCAACAGGCATTTGTCCCTGTCTGTCCACCTCTATAGATTTTTACACCTCTTTAAATGTCTCACACAGCTTTTGTCTGATGGACAAATTCTGAAATTTGAGGGTCACCCCAGCAAGGACTTTTCCAAGTCAGAATTTCCCAGCCAAAGAGATTCATAGACTCATGAAGGGGATGGAAACTGACTCCAAACTGTCCTGAGGAGGGGATCAGGAAGTGTTCCAAAAGCTTCTTTGATGTCTCCCCAATGCTGACCTTTCCTGTCTTGTACAGAAAATGCAGCCCTTCAGCTAATGCAGCCCAGAGGAAGCTCTGCATCCTTAAATCTCCACTTTCTCCACCCCTGTCGAGGGAGGATTGAAACAATGGCTGCCATTGCCTTTGACGGGGCCGAGGGGGAGGGAGGCTAGAAAAAAAAGTTGCCCTCAGTGCTGGGATTCAATGATACTAATTCACTAATAAAGAGACTTGAATAATGATCTGCCATGCCCACCCTGTTCTTAAGGAAGAGGATTTTTATATCCCTTTTTCTCACCAACAGGTAGCCAGGCTCTAGACCTGAAGGAGGTCTGTTGGGAGAGAGAGGGATGGACACTGATAGCTTCATATGGTGAAAGCAATTTACATTTTTTACCATAATTTATCAGCTGCTTCCTCCCCTTCTTCCCTGAATGTTGTGTAGTATTCTTCTGGCGTCTCGAGTTTCAAAATAGTTTCTTTTTTCCTGATAGTTACTGCTTGTTTAATAGTTGTTAGTGTAGAATATCTGAGTTCTTGTGCTCTCTTCTGTGCCATACTTCCTGGGAGTCCCAGGACCCTTTCTCAATAAAAACACTTAGAAAACTAAGAATAGGAAGAAACAATCTCAACATGATAAAGGGAATATATGAAAATTCCACGGTAACATCAAACTTAATAGTCAAAAACTGATAGCCTTCCCCTTAAGACCAGTATTAACACAAAGATGCCTACACCCACCACTATTATTAAACATTGTACTGGAAGATATAGCTAAAGCAATTCAGTGAGATAAAGAAATAAAGTGCATTAAAATCAGTAAAAGGTGAAACTTTTCCTATTTTCATATGAAATGATCTTATATACAGAAAATACTGAAATAGCCACAACAAAGCTACTAAAACTAATAAACAATTTCAGCAGACTGGTATGGTACAAGATCAACATGTAAAAATCTGCAGCGTTTCTAACTCAGTAATGCATAATGTGAACCTGAAATCAAGAAAAAAATCCATTTACAATAGCAAATAAAAGAATCTAGGAATAAATCTAATCAAAGTTGTACAGGGCTTGGTGCATAGAAATCTATAAAATATTGCTAAAAGAAATCAATGAAGACCTAAATAAATGGAAAGATATTCCATATTCATGATTTGGAAGATTAAATATCATTAAGATGTCAATTCTACCCAAAGTGATTTACAGATTCAACAAAATCCCAATAAAAATTCCAATAGTTTTCTTTGTAGAAATGAAAAAATCAATCATCAAATTCATATGGAATGGTCAGGACCCCAAATAGCCAAAGCCATCTTGAAAGAGAAGGACAAAAGTAGAGGACTCATCTTTCTTAATCTTAAAACTTACTACAAAGTATGGGCCGGCTGTAGCCCAATTGGTAGGGCGCTGGTTTACCACATGGGAGGCCCCGGGTTCGGTTCCCGGGCTTCCTCAAGTGGGCAGACCGCCTTGAGAAGGCAAGCCGCCATGGGCAGGGCAAGCTGCCACAGACAGGGCAAGCCCCCGCGAGCAGGGCAAGCTGCTGCAAGCAGGCAGGCCGCCGCGCGGTGAGCTGACTTGAAGAATGCAAAAAGATGAACACAGCGAGAATAAGCAGAAAGAGAAGGGGATATATAATAAATAAAAAATAAATCTTTAAAAAAAACTTACTACAAAGTCAAGGTTATGAAAAAAATCATGGTATGTCACAAAGACAGACATATAAACAGACTGAATCAAATTGAGAATTCAGAAGTCAACCCTCACATTTATGGCTAACTTATTTTTGACATGGGTGCCAAATCAACCCAAATGGAAAAAAATAATCTCTTCAAGAAATGATGCTGAGAAAACTGGATGTCTATATGCAAAAGAATGAAGGTAAGCTCCTACCTCATACCATAGAAAATCTATATAAAATGTATCAAATGCCTAAATATAAGAAAGAAAGCTATAAAATTCCTAGAATAAAACATAAGGAAGCATCTTAAAAACCAGGTGGTAGGTAATAGTTTCTTAGACCTTTCACCCAAAACACACACAACAAAAGAAAAATTAGAAAAATGGTATGTCATCAAAATTAAACACTTTTGTACATCAAAGGACTTTACCATGAAAATAAAACTACAGCATACTTATTGAGAGAAAATATTTGAAACCACATATCTGATAAAGGGTTAATATCCAAATTATATAACTCAATCCTACAACTCAACAACAAAAATAAAAACAATCCAATTTAAAAATGGGCAAAAGACTTGAACAGATATTTCACCAAATAAGATATACAAATAAGCAAAAAAGCACATGGGAAGATATTCAACATCCTTAGCTATTAGTGAATTACAAACCAAAACGACAGTGAGATACCATTTCATACCCATTGGAATGGCTAGTATTAAAAGCAATGGAAAATTAAAACTGTTGGATATGATGTGGAAAAATAGGGACACTGATTCATTGCTGTTGGGAATATAAAATCACCCGCCTCTGTGGAAGACAGTTTGGTGGTTCCCTAGAAAGTTAAGTGTAAAATTACCATATGACTCCGGAGTCCCACTACTAGGTATTTATCTAAAATAATTGAAATCTGGGTCTTGAACAGATATTTGCACACTGATGTCCATAATGGCATTATTCATAATTGCCAAAAGATAGAAGCAACCAACGAATGTATAAATATAATGTGGTATATACATACAATGGGATATCTTTAGCCAGAAAAAGGAATGAAGTTCTAATATATTTAACAACATGGATGAACCTTGAAGTCATCATATTGAGTGAAATAAGCCATACACAAAAAGACAAATATTGTATGATCTCACTGATATCAAGTGATTAGAATAAGCCAATACAGAGTCAGAAAGTAGAATATAGGTTACCAGGGGCAGGAGTGGTTGTAGGGAATGGGGATTTAATGCTTAAATTGTACAAAGTTTCTATTTGTATTTATGGAAAACTGTTGGCAATGGACAGTGGTGATGATAGTACAACATTGTGAATGTAATAAATGGCTCTTCATTATTTATTTGAATGTGGTTAAATGGAAATTTTGGCTGCATGTGCTACTAAAATAAAAATTTAAAAAAAAACATAGGGCTGCACAATACAAACAGGTAACCCAAATATAAACACTAGGCTATAGTTTATAATATAATTTATAAAAATATTTTCCCATGACAAATCTACCATACTAATGTGAGGTGTTAATTATAGGGTTTTATATGGGGACTCTGCATCTTATGCATGATTTTTCTGTAAACATACAATTTCTCTAATTAAAAAAATGGAATTGAAAGAGTGGAGTATAGCTCATAATGTCCATTGCAACCCCCAATCTTCCATATTACTTTTTTCTGTATTGTGCCTGCTGGGCAGCTATATTTCCCAAGGTCATTTGAAGCTAGTGTTCAGTGATACCTGAATTGCAAAATGAGGAAACTAGTAAAAGAGAAAGTAGGCAAGAGATCTCTTTTGCTGGTGCACATTGTGGTTGAAGAATTCATGGTTTTGTACTTGTGGCCTTCCTGATTCACCAGGTTTCTGATGTCATGTTGACATTTTACCCAATCACGGCAGAGACAGTGTGGTGCTAGGTTCACCAATTTTCTCACTGGATAACTTCAGTTTTCCTGTCAGTGACAGGGTGTTTCTAAACTGTATGCTTGGTGGTTTCTTGGGAAGCTCTTCCAACTGTTTCTGAGTATTTGTAAAACGTGAGTCATTATAATACTGTACTTATCAATTCAAAAGACATTTTCCCACACTTAGCTGACAGTATATTTCTTTCTTAGTAGTACATAAAATAATGACGTATTAAAAGCAGTATTATCAGATTTGATGTATTGTCAATTTCTTTCATAGAAAATCTCTTAGCATGGGTTTTACAACTCAATCCTATATGATACAAGTAGTTAATGCATCAGTGCTAGGTCAATAGCTTATGACATAATGGAAATGTATATCTGACCCTTAATTTCAAATCTAAGATACAAAAAATATGTATTAACGTTTTTCTAATTTCATTCTGACCATCAATGACAAAAATGGATTTTTGTTTGGACAAACAACATAGCTGCAAAAACATTGCTGATAGTATGGTAGGATGTTCTAAAGAATGCAAATTTACCATATTTTACTTACAGGCATTAAATCTTGTCTACTTACAATCCCTGAAGTACAAAATAATTCTGGTTACTGTACTTCTCAAAATTTCTAGTAATAAAAGCTACAATTTATTACATGCAGAGATTTTGTTATGATCTTCAAATTTCATGCCTTTTCTCAACCCCATACTCTTGTACGTATCAAGAAAGTTGTAAGGAAGCAGGCATAATTTTTTAGAAGTAATTTATCATTTTATTGAACTTTCAATGTTAATTCATATATTCTACCTATATACCAAAGTATTCAGACTGAGTTTGAAATATTATGTCATAAAAGATCCATTAGGAAACATTCAACCTTGTCCTAACAATAAAGATGAAATCATAATTTTACTTGTGTGTTCTAATAGGTCAGACATTAAGGACAATTTGACTTACCAGTTAGTTGATGTTTAACCCTTTTCATTCCAGGAAGTTAGAATTCCACTTTGATAGAACAGTTTTAAAAATGTCTTCTATGTCTCCTAGCTTCCTGTTTAAATCTGTATCTTAAACTTTTCTTGATAACACAGGTTAGCATTATGGTTATCAAGCATTGTGACCAGCTACAGATTTTGGTTGTATGGGAAACAGTACTGATTGAGCATCTATAGCTGTGTTGATTCTGAGACATTTCTTCTTGGTAGAAAAATGCTAATACTAGCATATTTATTTTTAATCTCATTTTTCTAATGAAGATTGAGTTATAAATTAGAAACTTCAAGATTTCCTAGGCAGCTCTCTAGTGCATTTCTGTAAAAATAACTTATGTATGAAAAGTTGAAGCAGAAAATAATACTTGAGTAAAGGTCTATCTTATAATACTTCTTTTAATCAGTGTCCTTTGGCTTATATGCACAAGTCTCAATATTAAATATTCTTTCTGGATTATTAATAACAGTATGAATCAGAGTGTACTTGGTTTTATGTCTTGTTTTCCTAGTTGTTAAAGACTGAATATTATTCATAATTTCAAGTATTTATGACAATAAATTTCTCCAAGTTTTGTTGAAAATCAACATATCATTTATCTTTGGTGGACAACTTATGCCTATCTGATACCAGCCTACAATTTTTGGAAAGTTTTACTTTCAAGAGTCACAGACTGAAATAAAATGACAGTTGTACCTTCATTCTTGAACAAGGTTCAAAGTTCACTAATGGATCTTTTATATAATAATATTTCACATTCAGAGACTGAATATCATGGTTCATAGGTTGAATTTATGAAAATAAGACTGAAAGTTCAGGCAGATATAAAAGTATTTTTCCAACCTTATCACTTCTTCCTTAAAATTTTCTTGACGCTTAATATACAATGTTGCCTATATCTTAGGACAATTTCTTAGAACAACATGTATTTTATTGTAAATACATATAGGATAAAACCATTTAGAACTTGTTTTCCTTTATCCCTGACTCATTTCTGTTCTGCCAGCAACAAGTAAGAGTGCTTAATGGGATTAGTGATTGCTCCCCAAAGTTTAATTTTGTTTGAATAAAAGAATCAATCTGGCTTGCTTCTTCTGACACAAAAGGAAATTTGATTTATGGTAATATCCATGAAAAGATATTGGCCAGAATTTTTAAAAGAAGCAACTTTTAAAATATATATATTTCTAAAGCTTACTCTTTTAGCTAATGCTATGTCTCAGTTTGAAGTACCAACAATACATTCTGCAAAGACAAGTGGCTCAGTCAATTACATTCACTTATTAGTATAAAATCTTTCAGTGAATCCTGGGTAATATGTATGACAATGTTCATATCTTTTCAAAAATAGCCATTCAACAAACACAATCTAAGCTATTTAACTATTGGAGTTCCATGGTACTTGTTTCAGTCAGCCACAGGTGTGCCTTTTGAAATACACCAAAGATTGGTTGGTCTTTATAAAGGGTATTTATTTGGGTAGAAGCTTACAGTTACCAGGCCACAAAGCATAAGTTTCTTCTCATACCAAAGTCCACGTGTTGGAGCAAGACAGCAGTTGACGTCTGCAAGGGTTCAGGCCTTTGGGTTCCTCTCCTGCCGGGGCTGCGTTTCTCTCCAGGCTTAGCTTCTGTTTCCTCCACAAGTTCAGCTGTAGACCATGAGGCTCTCTATGCTTTCACGTCTCTCCAAAAGGCCAGCAGTAGACTATCGGGCAAACGGCTTACTTATCCTTTCCTGGAGCGCTTCTCTCTAACATCAGAATTGCTTCTCAAATCTCTGCCACTCAAATCTGCTGCCTAGCCTTTATTCTTGAGACCACCCCCACCAAGGGGTGGAGCTCAACGTCCCACTGATGTGGCAGTTAATGCCCTAATCATAACCTAATCATGCCCAGATGAACAGATCAGTTTACAAGCACAAATCAATATATATTTTTGGAATTCATAATTACATAAAGCAGCCAAACCATTACAGTACTGTACTGTGCCATAGTTTTAGAATAAGTCAGAATTAGGGAAAACAGATAGCTATTATATTTGATTTCATAAAGAGTAGAAAATTGCACATTAGGCATAATCATCAACAATTTCCTATGCTTGAATAATTTGTCCCTTTCTTTTTTTAATTATGCTTAAATAATTTAGAGATGTTACCTTCTTTTTTAATCACTTTGTCAAAATATCTATTAAAATGAAAATAATCAGTTTTTTCTTTTAAAATCAGCAAAATCAAATCGTATAATAATATTTGGATTTTATCTGCTATTAAGTTAATATATGGCTACTCTATGCAATTGAAGAAAAGATAAAAAGGATCATGAAAAAAATAAATCTGCCATATTTCTATGAATAAGAAACAGGTATTGACAATATTATCCCATACATCTTTATAGCCACACTCCTTTTTTTAATTTGAGAAGTTGTAAGTTAACAAAACAATCATGCATACCATGCAGGATTCCCATACATTGCCCCACCACCAACACCTTACATTGTTTTGACACCTTTGTTACAAGTTATGAAAGAATATTGTCATATTACTACTAACTATAGCTCATGCCTTACATTTGGTGTATTCTTCCCACAAATCATCCTATTATTAACAGCATATATTAGAATTTTATATTTGTTCTAGTTCATGAAAGAAATATTCTCATATTTGTACTGTTAACCATAGTCTATCATTTACTGGGGGTTCATTTTGTTATATGGTCCTCTGCCTTATCCAATCCGTACAAAGGTCACACTCCTTTTTAAGCAAAATTGATATTATTTTGAAAATACTGTTTTAAATCCTTCAACAATACCTCATATTGTCAAAATATTAAATTTCTCCGTATAGATTGATAATTAATATCAGTACACTATCCCAAGATAAGGTTGATTTTATTTAACTAATCCCCTATTTAAATGGTTTCTAATATTTGAGCCACTAACAATTACTCTGCAATGAATGTCTATTTACAAAAACCATGGTACATTTTTCTGATTATATTCTTTGGAT
This sequence comes from Chaetophractus vellerosus, assembly GCA_004027955.1. NCBI lineage: Eukaryota > Metazoa > Chordata > Mammalia > Cingulata > Chlamyphoridae > Chaetophractus > Chaetophractus vellerosus. Next base: position 2,277 of record PVKH010048131.1, on the reverse strand, counting down.
ACATTTCAAGAATGGTCTTGGGTGGCCAAAACATGTGTATTTTCAAAGGTTTTCTATATATATATTTTAAATCTCCAAAATATTTTAATGTTATTACTCTTTGCTTTTTAAGACAAAAATATTGCAATCCATAGAGATGGCTATTTCCTGACAGATGTCTATTTTTGTTCTGTTGTTTGAATTAACACTTTTGTCTACCCCACAGCACTCCCTTGCTTTATTGCTCATTTTGTCATTACGCTGTCCACTTGAACTGCAGACAGTTAATAAACCTCTGTGGTTAATGCTCCAGGATACTGATGCGATAAACTGGCATAATTTCAGTGACACAGTAATACCTTCATTTGCTTCAAGTACTGGGCCAGTAGCTATAAGTCTCTCTTCTTGTAGAATGTGTCTCTTAGGAGCCTGTTGGAGAATATTTTCAATCAATTCTAACTGAGTCTTGTGGTAATGTAATACTAGGCACTTAACACTAGGATGCTAAAAAGATATAAAATATAAAATATGGGGTTTAAAGAGTAAATGAGGATAATATATTACCAGAACTGGGTGCTGTTTTAGTTCTTTCAAGTAAACATACAATATGCCATATTATTTCATGCATGTTTCCTTTTGTCTTTTGCGTTGTAATTTTAGTAAAGCCTCATTTTAAAAATGTAAGCTTTAGTATTGTATTTGGTAAGGGAATCAACAGAAATGGATACTGAATTGGGTCCATCAGCAAGTCTGAGTGCTGAAGGGTAGTAGAGAATCCGTGGGTACTTGTCATTGTGAGGTCAAGGAGTTAAATGAAAATCCTTAAAAGAAAGTTAAGAACCTAGAATTGGAAATGTTGATATACAGTACAGTGATTGACCACCGTGTTAAGTCAGTTCAATATATTTTATTATTTGCTGAAATATTGATCTCTAGAAAAGGAATTTCAACAATCACATGTAAAATTTGTGCAAGGTTTTTTCAACCTGGATTAGTAAAAACATTTAGTATCAGATCATGGTTTCTTTAGCAATAAAATTCTCAAAAATGTAACAGAATTCTGATTGTTATTTTTACTATTATAATTATTATCCTTATTTTGTTAAAAATTTATGCCATGTTCCATTAACCATATTTAATGTTCTTTCTTAGATATGATTCACAAATTTGCTTTAAATGTCAAGTGCTATATTAATATTACATATCATAGGATTTTGAAGTCCACAACAGAGTAAAAAATCCAAATTATCATGAGTGAGATGTTGCAATAAACATACAAGGCTTACCCCTTGCCTAATTATGGCACAGAACGAAGGAAGCATACACACACACACTCACACACTCCATCAAGTCCAAATTGATCTAAGAACAAAATATAAAAATGTCTGTCATTTAATAAATGAAAATAACTCTAAATGCCACTTTATTATATATCATATAAAGAATATTGTTCAAAATTATTTAAGGTTCTAAGTAGTGCTTCAGAGTGGATATAAGCATGGGCTCTGAAATCAGGCAGTAACTTTCTATTACTTATAAATTTGGCTGTTGTAGTGGGTTGAATAGTGTGCCCTAAAATTCATGTCTACCTGGAACCTCATAAGTGAAGTTATGGTCTTTGCTAATGTAATTAGCTAAGTTTAGATGAAGTAATACTGAATTAAGATGGAATCTAAATCCAATGACTGGTATTTCATAAGAGAAAGGAGAGGGAGATTCAGACAGAGACATATAGGAAGAAGATCATGTGAAGACAAAGGCATAAGCCACCAGGAGCTGGAAAAGTTAGAGAAGGTCATCCCTTAGAGCCTTCAGAGGAAGCATGTCCTTGCTGATACTTGGATTTTGGAGTTCTAGCCTCAAGAGCTGTGAAAGAATAAATTTCTGCAGTTTTAAGCAACCCAGTTTGTAATGGTTTGAGTTTGATTTAATTATGAATTCCAAAAATATAGATTAGATTATGTTTGTAAGCTGGTCTGTTCATCTGGGCATGATTGAGTTGTGAGTAGGGCGTTAACTGCCACATCAGTGAGACGTTGAGCCCCGCCCCTCCGTGGGGGTGGTCTCAAGTATGGAAGGCTAGATAAGAGGCAGCAGAGAGCAGATTGAGAGAAGAGATTTGGAGAAGCAGATTTGAGAAGCAGTTCTGATGTTGGAGTGAGCCGATCACCGGATAGGCTACAGCTGGCCTTGTGGAGAGACGCAACGCAGAGAGTCTCATAGTCTTCAGCTGAACTCGTGAAGGAAACAGAAGCTAAGCCCGGAGAGAAACGCAGCCCCGGGAACAAAGGAACCCGG
>PVKH010048130.1:0-10225 GCA_004027955.1 Chaetophractus vellerosus | reverse complement strand
AAGGTGGTGGGATATCACTCCCATACTTAGTTTGCCTTATATGGCAATGATGATGGGATGTCATTCCCATGTTTATATTATGTTATATAACTCCATCTTAGCAGACTGAGGCTCTTTGCAGGCTTATTGAAATCAGGAGCCATATTGAAAAGGCCCATGTGGCAAGGAACTACAGAGGCCCTCTAAGAATTTAGAGTGACCTTAGGAGTTGAGAGCTGCCAATGGTCAACAGAAACTTTAGGCTCATCTCCAAGGAAATGAACCCTGCCAACAACCTGAATGAACTTGGAAGAGATGGCTTCCCCAGTGAAGCCTGCAGATGAGAATTCAGCCCAGCTGCTATTTTACTTGCAGCCTTGTAAGACCCTTTGTAGAAGACTGAGCTAAGACACACCCAGACTTCTGACCTATGGAAACTTTGGTAAGATAGATGTGTTTTGTTTGAAGCCAATAAGTTTGTGGTAATTTGTTATGCATTCGAAAACTATATTAAGCAGCAAATTCTTGATGTTTTTTAAACTAACAAATTATCCTAGCTGGGGTTTTCTTACCTGAATCATGAAAGTAAGAAATGACAATTTAAATTTGCAACATAGTCATGATCTTCAGACTTGATGGTGGACTTTGTTAATAGGGAGAACTTTCAGCCATTCCTACCAGAAACCAAACTTTGGGTGAAAAATCAACTTTTCCATTGTATTCTTACTTGTTCTCACTATAACACCTTAAAATTACACTACTCTTTTTTGTTATTTGTTCTCATAAATTTTTATCATAGGAAAGAAAGGGTAGTCTTCATTTCTCATCAGTGAAAGTATTGTTTCCCATTCTGTTCTTCCCAAGGATCACTTTTGAAAAGTAACAAAAGATTTCATTACTGAAGCCTGGCTTCTGGGGCTTGATAATTTATTCACCTTGTTATTCACTGTTCAGTTGTTAGAACTCAAGGCAGATGTCTTGATCTTTAAAGTAGGACAATGATGGAATATATTTTCAATCAGTGGTTTGAAGGAAGGTTGCAGCTCAGATTATGTAGAATTCAATTAGACATATTGGTTATTAAAGGAATGGGTCTGCATTATTGCATACAGATGGCCCAAACTATTAGAATAACCTTTCTTTCTCCTTTTATTTTGGATTTGCACCTAAAAAAAGATTATTTATTTGTATATTTACTAGGATACTACTAGTTTTACTTTCTCCAATTGTCTCAGTAGTAAATGTAGAGAAATTAATAAAATACATTTAAAACTGCAAGAATTCCAATGTGAACAAAAATTAACTTTACAAGATTATAGATCCACAAAAGTGCACAAGAGGCAAGATGGCTACAGAGTAAGGAGATCCAAGAGTCAGCTTGTCCTACAGGGAAGTTAGTAATTACCCAGAGCTACCTAAAGCACCTGTTTGGGGACCCCAGGAGATGAGAAGAGCATCTTGCAACATCCTTGAAAGAATGGAAGGAAGGAGGAGACTGCCCATCTCTAGTGAGGATTTGTGAGTAGAGAACTCCACAACATGGAGCCCGGTGCCCATCTTCCACTGCAAGCCGACTTGGGAGCTATTCCATATTTGGAGTCAGAAGCTCCATTTCCCTAAAACGGGGGAGGAAGAGACAGTTGGGCATTGATTTCAGCTACTGATTAGTAAATTGAAATAGCTAAAATATAATCCAAAGAACTGCTGAAGTTTGAACCTGTCCAAGTCAGAAAAGGCCAGTAGCCACCATTTTAACTCTGCCCTTGGCAAGAGGGGAAGCAGAGCTGATTGAAAATCACAGTGAAGAGAAGAACCAGTTTCTTTCGACCTAGATCTGCCTAAGCTCCAGGTCCACCCCTGGCAGGGAGGAAGCTCAGGAGACCTGCAGCAGCTTTTCCGGACAACTGCAGGCATTTCTGGATGGCACAGACTGAATAGATTGATACAGGGCCCCCAATAGGAAAGGAGGGGAGCTGTGTTTCCTCAGTTTCTCTGGGCAAGTGCAGGTGATTTTGGCCTACACAGACTGATTTGTTGAGCACCTTCGATTTCATCCCTGCTTGCCCGTAGGATAGGAGGGGCCTGGTGTTTCTTCAGCCTCTCTGGGCAATTGCAGGCACTTTCAGCCTGCACAGACTGGATACTTGGAAAACTGTAGCTCCATTCCCACTCCCTATTAGAATTGGAGGGGAACTGTGTCACCATAGCCTCTCTGGGAAAATGCAGGTGCTTTTGGCCTGCATAGACTAGCGCCTGGGATTCCACCCCTGCCCTCCACCATAGGTTAGGATGGGGCTGGTGTTTCCTCAGCCTATCTGGATGACTACAGGCACTTATGGCCCATACGAACTGGATGGTTGGACTCCTGTGGCTCCAAACCCACCCCCAGTAGAATAAGACAGAGGCAATGTCTCACCAGCCTCTCTGGGCAACTACAGGTGCTTTTGGCCCATACAAACTGAATAGTCAGACATTTGTGTCTCCATCCCTGCCCCCAATAGCATAGGAGGGGATCTGTATTTCCTCAGCCTCTATGGGCAATAGCAGGCATTTTCAGCCTGCACAGAGTAGACTGTCAGGTGCCTGTGGCTCCACCCCCTCCCTCCAATAGGATGGGAGAGGAGTTGTATCTCCTCAGCCTCTCTGGGCAACTGCAGGTACTTTTGGCCTGCATGGACTGGTCTATTGGGTGCCTATGGTTTCATCACCACCCCTTAAAAGGCAGAAGGGACAGTACTCCCTCAGCCTCTCAGGGAAACTGCAGGTGCTTTTGGCCCACATAGATTAGATCATCAGGTTCTCCAAGGGTCCATCCCCACCCCTGACAGGGAGAGCAGTGCTATGTCAGTATATCTGGGTAACTGAGGTCAGTTTTGACCCAAATGGCTTAGTTTGCTGCCCACACCTGCAGCTCCATCCCCTCCCCATGCAGGGGAGGAAGGAGCATGAAGCTTCATCAGTCTCTCCAGGCAACCACAGATGGTCTTGCTCGCCCAGCTTGAATGACTACACACAGCTGCAGCTCTATCCCTACCCCTGGCAGAGGAGAAAGGTATGAGAAGCTCCATCAGTTCCTGGGACAATGCGGACAGCATCAGCCTCCAGAGCTTACAGTACCAACTACACCCTACTGCACGACCAGCAAGTGAGACAGGGCAAGAAAGCCCTAAACTAAAGGGAGAAGCTGTACCCAGAAAAAATACATCTAGACAGATGTCAAAATATCAACAAAAAAAATTACAATCCATACTAAGAACCAGGAAGATATGGCCCACTCAAAGTAACAAGATAAGCCTCCAGATGACATAAAGGAGTTGGGATAACTAATCATAGATGTTCAAATAAATCTTAATAAATTCAATGAAATGGCTACAGAGGTTAAAGATATAAAGAAGGCACTGTGTGAGTACAAGAAAAAATTGAAATTAGAAAAACAGCAGATCTTATGGGAATGAAAGGCACAATAAATGAAATAAAAAAAAAACACTGGAGGCACGTAACAGCAGATTTGAGGAGGCAGAAGAAAGGGTCGGTATGCTTGAAGACATGGCCTATGAAAGCAAACATACAAAAGAACAGATATAGAAAAGAATGGAAAATATTTAACAGGGTCTCAGGAAACTAAATGACAGCAAGAGATGTGCAAATATACATGTCATGGGTGTCCCAGAAGAAGAAGAGAAGGGAAAAGGGTCAGAAGGAATATTTGAAGAAATAATGGCTAAAAGCTTCCAAACCCTATTGGAGGACATAGATATCCATGATCAAGATGTACAATGTACTCCCATCTGAATAAATCCTAATAGACCTACTCCAAGATGCTTATTAATCATGTCAAATGTCAAAGACAAAAAGAGAATTCTGAGAGCAGCAAGAGAAAAGTGATGTATCACATATAAAGGATACCCAATAAGATTAAGTGCTGAATTCTCATCAGAAACCATGGAGGCAAGAAGGCAGTGGTATGATATATTTAAGATACTGCAAGAGAAAAACTGCCAACCAATAATTTTATATCTGGCAAGGTTGTCTTTAAAAAAAGCATGAGTTTAGAATATTCACAGATAAAAAGAAACTGAGATAGTTTATAACAAATGGACCAGCTTTGCAGGAAGTACTAAAGGGAGTGCTACAGCCTGAAAAGAAAAGAAAGGAGAGAAATTCTTGGAAGAGAGTCTAGAAATGGAAATTCTGTCAGTAAAAGTAACTACACATGTAAAAAGAGAGGTGACAATAAAATATGACAGATAAAACCCAAAGGTCAAAATGGGTAAAGTAAGAACTGCCTTTACACTAATAACATTGGGTATTAACGGATTAAACTCTCCAATCAAAACATACAAACTGGCAGAATGGATAAGAAAATATGAGCCTTCTATATGCTGTTTACAATAGACTCATGTTGACTCAAAGATACCAAAAGATTGAACATGAAAGGCTGGAAAAAGATATTCCACACATGCAGTAACAAATAACAACAACGAAAAGCTGGAGTAGCTATACTTATAGCAGATGAAATAGACTTTAAAAGCAAAATTGTTATTAGAGACAAGGAAGGACATTATATATTAATAAAAGGGGCAATTCACCAGGAAGAAATAACAATCATAAATGTACGTGCACCTAACTAGGATGTCCCAAATTACATGAAGCAAACATTAGCAAAACTGAAGAAAGAAATAGATGTCCCTTCAAAAGTAGTTGAAGACTTCAATACATCACTCTCAGCATGGGATAGAACGTCTGGGCAGAGGATCAAGAAAGAGAGTGTTTGAATAATATGATAAATGGACCAAATCTAATAGACATATACAGAACACTGCACCCCAAAACAGTAGAATATACATTCTTCTCAAGTGCTCATGGATCTTTCTCCAGGACAGACCATAAGTTGAGTCTCAATAAATTCAACAAGATTGAAATTATACAAAGCACTTTGGAATAAAGCTGAAAATCAACAACAAGCAGAAAAAGGGGAAATTCACAAATACATGGAGATTAAGCAACATACTCTTAAATAATCATTGGGTCAAAGAAAAACATTGGAGAGAAAGCTGTAAGTGTTTTGAGATGAATGAAAATGAGAACACAAATATCAGACCCTATGGAATGCAGTGAATGCGGTGCTGAGAGGGAAATTTATAGCCCTCAATGCTTATATAAAAAAAAAAGAAGAAAGAGCTAAATCAATGACTTAACTCCACAGTTGGAGGAAACAGAAAAAGAACAGCAAACTAATCCCAAAGTAGGCAGAAGGAATGAAATAGCAAAGATCAGAGCAGAAATAAATGAAATTGAGAACAAAACAAAAACAAAACAATAGAGAGAAATAACAAAAACAAAATTTGGTGCTTCAAGAAAATTAACAAAATCAACAAACCCTTAGCTATACTGACAAAAAAAATGAGAGCATATGCAAATAAATAAAATAAAAAATGAAAACAGGGACATTACTCCTGACCCCAAAGACAAAGAGATCATAAGAGGATGCTATGTACAACCATATGCCAATGAACTAGACAATGTAGATGAAATGGAAAAATTCCTAGGAATGTACGAACAACCTACACTGAGATTGAAACAGTCCTCGAACAACTCCCCAAAATGAAAAGCCCAGGACCAGATGGTTTCTCAGGCAAGTTCCACCAAGCATTCAAAGAAGATTTAATACAAATCTTACTCAAGCTCTTCCAAAACATTGAGCAAGTAACAACACTACCAAATTCATTCTATGAAGCCAATATCACTCTAATACCAAAGCCAGATAAAGATATTATGATAAAAGAAAATTACAGACCCATTTCCCTAATTAATATGGATGCAAAAGTCCTCAACAAAATACTTGCTAATCGAATGCATGACACATTTAAAGAATTATTCATCAGGATCAAGTGGGTTTTATACCAGGCATGCAAGAATGGCTCAACAAAAGAAAATCAATCAGCATAATACCACCACATTAATAAATCAAAGAAGAAAAATCACATGAACGATCCTGTCAATTGGTACAGAAAAGGGATTTGACAAAATACAGCATACTTTCTTGATAAAAACACAGTCATACCTTGGTACTCGACTGCTTTAAAACTTGTTGAATTTGGTACTCAATGCATTTTGATGAAAAATTTTGTCCCAGTACTCATCGTTTGTTTGGTACTCGACCCGCAAGCTAGAACTTGTGAGTGTTGGTTACCTTGTGACTCACTACACTTTACAGATGAAACAAATGGTCACACATTAGTCACGTGGTAGCTATTGCCCTGTGTACATCCCATTGTGGTCTTTTCTTAACTTCTGTCGTCATTTTGTATATTTTTGCATTTTTTCTCATGAGTCCTAAGAAAATGAGCAGTGACTGCACTGAACAGAAAAGAAAATTACTTTGCCCCACTATTGATTTAAAAAAAGAAATAATAGGTAAATATGAGAGCAGTAATCACATTACTGATCTTGCTAGGGAATATGGTGTGCCTAGAACAACAGTCTCTAACATCAAGAATGAAGAAGTGATTAAAAAAAGGCTGATTTTGTGAAAGGAGTTAAAAGCATTAACAAAGCAGCATTTCCAAACACCCGAGGAAATTGAAAAGCTGTTATTAATTTGGGTAAACAAGAAGCAGTTAGCAGGCAACAGTGTATCAAAAGCCATGATGCGTGAAAAAGCGAAAGTGTTGCCTGCCGATCTTTTGAGAAATGGAACAGAACCAAGTGATGAGAATGTTGAAAATATTAAGGCCAGGCACAAGTGGTTTGATAATTTTAAAAAAAGAGGACTGGCATCCATAGTGTATGAGACATGGTGAGGCAGTGAGTGCTAATAAAAAGCCTGCTGGTGAATTTGCCAGTGAATTTCAAGTCTATGTAGAGGTTAAGGGTATTATTCCCCACCAACTTTTTAGCTGTGATGAGACAGAGTTTTTTGGAAAAAAAGAAAATTCTATATCACAAAAGAGAAGGCATTACCAGGTCAGAATTTGTGGCCAGAAGCTGTGACTCAGAGAGACTTCAAAGGGTCTGACGCTGACCCCAAGCCTGCAGGTACAGCAGGTGCAGTTGTGCAGGATGTTGTATCTTTGGGTCTGGAGGTCGATGCTGCCGATGTTGAGGAGTTAGTGGAGGAGCATCGTGAAAATCTCAGCACTGAGGAGCTGCAGGAACTACAGAAGGAGCAGCAACAAGAGGTAGCTGAGGAGATTTCTTCAGGTGAGGAGGAGATACGGGAGGATGTCCCCAGTTCCTTGATAAAAGAAATTTGTGCAAAATGGGCAGAAGTTCAAAATTTTGTGGAGAATTACCATCTGGACAAAGCTCTGACAAACAGAAATGTGAACTTATTGAATGATTGAACAATTTCACACTTTCAAGGAATTCTGAAAAGAAGACAGAAGCAGTCCTCATTGGGTGCATTTTTAGTGAAGGTGAGAAAGAGTGTGTCAGAGCCTGTGGTGCAAGTTGAAAAAAGGCAAAAAAGGGAAATAACACCTGAAGTGCAAGTGCCCGATGTTCTTTTGGAGGGGGACTCTCCTTCCAAGCAACCTCCAAGTAACCTCTCCTCCTCACCCCTCTCCTCCCACCATAGACTCTTCTCAGTACAGGTAAAGTGAAGTTTTTATTTTATTTAATCTAAGTATTTATTAATTTTCAGGTTTATCTCTCATGTAAAGTAATAATATACAACCTTATCTTTTTACATATTGCCTTAAAATGTGTATTGTCTTTGGTTTGGAAATACATTAAATTTATTTACATCATTCCTTATGGGAAAATTTTTTTGGTACTTGTCATTTTTGGTACTCATCACACCTTCTGAAACCAATTAACAACGGGAACCAAGGTACCACTGTACTATAAAAGATAGGAATTGAAGGAAACTCTTTCAACATGATAAAGGCTGTGTAATGGTTTCAGAGTTTTATTTAATCGTGAATTCCAAAAATACAGATTGGATTATTCTTGTAAACTAATCTGTTCATCTGGGCATGATTAAGTTATGAGTAGGGCATTAACTGCCACGTCAGTGAGACGTTGAGCCCCACCCCTCAGTGGGCGTGGTCTCAAGTATAAAAGGCTAGACAAGAGGCAGCAGAGAAAGCAGATTGAGAGAAGCAGATTGAGAGAAGCAGAGATTTGGAGAAGGAGATTTGAGAAGCAGTTCTGATGTTGGAGTGAGCCGTTTGCCCGATAGTCTACAGCTGGCCTTGTGGAGAGATGCAAAGCATAAAAAGCCTCATGGTCTACAGCTGAACTCGTGAAGGAAACAAAAGCTAAGCCCGGAGAGAAATGCAGCCCCGGGAACAGAGGAACTCGGAAGCCTGAACCCTGGAGACGTAGGCAGCCATCTTACTCCAACACGTGAACTTTGGTATGGGAAGAAATTTATGCTTTGTGGCCTGATAACTGTAAGCTTCTACCCCAAATAAATACCCTTCATGAAGACTGACCAATCTTTGGTGTATTTCAAAAGGCACACCTGTGGCTGACCAAAACAGGCTGTATATGAAAATCTTACAGCTAACATTGTACTCAATGGTGAAAGACTGAAAACTATTCCACTGAGATCAGGAACAGTATCATGATGCTGTGATGGTTAGGCTAATGTGTCAACTCAGCCAGGTAATTGAGCCCAGTTTTTCGGTCAAGCAAGCACTGGGCTAATTGTAATACAAGGACATTTATGGGCTTTAGTCACTAGTGAGTTTACTGCATAGAAGGCTGATTACATCTGCATCAACCAGGGAGATTGCCCTCAGCAATGAGTGATGCTTTGTCCAATCAATTGAATGCCTTAAAAGGGAAAGTGATTTCAGCATTCAGAAAGAATTTCCCAGCTTGTCTTTGGACAGCCAAGTCTCCCAGAAACTCATCAGGGACCTTCATTGGACTTTCATTGGAGTTCCTTGTTTGCAGCCTGCCTGTGGAACCTGGACTTGTGCACCCCCATGGTCACGTGACAGACTCTTATAAAATCCCATACTATATTTACAGTTATCTCCTGTTGACTCTATTTCCCTAGAGAACCCTGACTAATACAGCTGTCCACTGTCACCACTGTTCAATATAGTGCTAGAGGTTCTAGCTATAGCAATCAAGCAAGAAAATGAAATAAAAGACATCCAAATCAGAAAGGAAGAAGTAAAACTCTCACTATCATAGATGATATGATCATATACCTGGAAAGTCTCCAAAAATCTACAACAAGCTGCTGGAGCTAATAAACGATTTCAGCAGAATGGTGGGATACAAGATTAATGCAAAAATCAGTATTTCTATACTCTAGTAACACGCAATCTGAGAAGAAAGTCAGGAAATATTCCATTTACAATAGCAACTAAAAGAATAAAATATTTAGGAATAAACTTAACCAAGGATGTAAAGCCCTTGTATTCACAAAACTACAATGCATTGCTAACAGAAATTTAAAAATGAATTAAATAAATGGAAGAGACTGCCATACTCATGGATTGAAGACTACAGATCATAATCATTAAGATGCCAGTTCTACCCAAATTAATATAAAGATCAATGAAATCCCAATAAAAATTCCACCAGCATTTTTTTTAAAGAAATGGAAAACACAGTTATCAAATTTATTTGGAAGGGTAAGGAGCACCAAATAGCCAGAAACATCTTAAAAAGGAAGAGTGAAGTTGGAGAACTCTCAATTCCAGGGTATAAATCATATTTCCTAACTACAATGGTAAAAACAGCATGGTACTGGCATAAAAATAGACACATAGAACCAGCAAGGTGGAGGCAGAGTAAAGATCTTCTAGAGTCAGCTCGTACTACAGGGCAGTTAGTAACCATCCAGAGCTACCTAAAGCACCTGTCTGGGGGTTCCAGAAGACCAGAAGAGCATCCTGAAACATCCTTGAAAGAATGGAAGGAGGAGACAACCCATCTGCAGAGCAGATTCATAAGTAGAGCACTCCACCTAAGTAGTGACCATCCTCCACTGGCAGCACAAGCCACCTCGGGAGCTATTCTGCAACTGGAAATGGAAACTCCACTTCCCAAAAACAGGGGAGGAAGAGACGCTTGGGCAGCAACTTCAGCTACTGATTAGTAAATTTGGTGGACAAAAGTATAATCCTAAGAATAGCTAAAGTTTGAACCTCTCCAAGTCAGAAAGTGGCCAGTAGCTGCCATTTTAACTCTGCCCCCAGCATGAGGAAAAGTGGGGCAGACTGAAAATCACAGTACAAGGAAAGGCTTATTTCCATCCAGATCAGATTTCAGCTGTAGC
>PVKH010048129.1:0-10224 GCA_004027955.1 Chaetophractus vellerosus | reverse complement strand
TAGATATTCTTATTTACTGTTTCATTACAGACAGATATAGGACAAGTATAGCTATAGATATCAATGTAGATATTGATACACATAGTGCTTTTGTCATTCATCTCAGAATTTTTCCCATTTCAGGAAGAGTCCTTTAGCTGGAATCTACCATCCTAGAATCTAGGACAGTAGTTCTGGGTCGGAGCCTGTGCCAACTGTGACACAGTTTGAAATGACAGCAGGGTAGGTATTTCTAAGCACAGAAATAATATTCCATATTTTGTTTCTATAATTGCACCTGATTCGTAGAGGCTGCAACTTGGACTTGCTTTTTTTTTCAACCCTAGCTTACAGCTTCAAACACTGTTCTTAATTACCTGAGTTTTTACTTACCCCAAATTTTCACTTAGGATATTCTTGGCCTGTGCCATAAATAGCTGTCTCAACCTGGGGAGCTCCCAACCGTCTCTTATAATTCCATTTTTGAAATAGTCTCAACTCAATATATAAAGAAGAAATCACCTGGGGGCATATGTCCAGCACACTTTCAGGTGTACTGAATACACTCAAAAGGCTTGTTTGCTTGATTAAATCTGCTCTGGAGAAATTTGCCTGCCCTTTCCTAGGTGAGCCACTCCAATAAGGCTTTCCAAAATTACTGCATACATGTGCACTGTATCAGCTGGGAACATGATAACAACTGTTTGCATTAGTAAGGAGCTTTCAGTTTACCAGAGGCTTCTACATGCTTTCTCACTATCTCACTATCATTGGGAGAAGATGGTAGATGGATATTATTACTTCATTTTACAAAGGCAGAAACTGAGACTAAGGAGAATCAAATATCACACAGATATCACACAGCCAGAAAGTGGTAAAGCTGCAACTGGTACCCTGGATGTCTGACCCAGTAAGAAAGGGTTCATTTAAAAGAAACTTCTTTTGATTGTTTTAAGCAATGCTACTTTAAGTGCAATTGATTTCTTTTTTCTGAGATCACAGTTAGAATTCTTTTCTAAAAGTCCAATACAAATAAGATACATGAGTACTTTTGAAGCTCACAATGTCTTTCCATAGCTGTGACATTTTGGCCGTGTTGTTTGGCAGGTGTTAAAGGATATTGGATTTAAGAAAGCTTTTAAAATGAGATGTAGACCTGGACATCTGAGACACTTGTGAACCATAAAAACTTGGTGGGCATACATTTGTTATTATTATTTTGCATGAACAGTGTTGTTAACCCTAATGCCCTGGCCAGTTTCCAGATAAAGGATTACAATTTGCCTTGCTAAAAACGTTCCCTGCTGCTTTAATTAGATATGGTATTTCCCCCTCCCTTTTGGGCACTGTCTCTAGCATGGCTCTGTCCTGTCAACCAGCTGCTATCACTCACTCTGGGAGGATGAAGTGATGCTTCTACTATCAAGAGACAAAGCAATAGCCACAAAGCTGGGCTTCACAGCAATATAAAAACTTAAATGACTGATGGTAAATATTTTAAAAATTAAATCTGGAATGGGGAAGGAGCTTTTAAAATCAGCCCTTAAAGCTGAGTCATAGAGAGGCCACATCTTCAGGAAACCAGAACACCAAATTAATTTAGACAACTCTGCTTTTAAAAATCCAACTAATTCTGAAGCCCCCCCCCCAAAAGAGTCAAATCACTTGTTTTTGTATAACTTTCTTTTTAGTTGTTTCACTATTGTATATGCATCTTTCTAATGGTTACCAAGATGGTAAATAACATTAAAATTCTCTACTAATATCCTACATTTGATAAGCATTTATTTAGCAAAATGGAAACCATTTAAACCAAAGGACCAAGAAAGCCAAGAAAAAAGAAAAAGAAAAGGAATATTCCACACCTTGGAAATGGATTTGTGAAGAAAAATGAAATATTCATAACGTGTCAATGTAAAACAGTTTTCATGGGATCCTGTAGGAAAGGCTATATCCCATATGGTGCCTCCAGACTGCCATCCCGGAGAGCTGCCATAAGGCGATGCGCTGGTGGAGGCGGTGCCCGTCTGCCTTTGGAGATGCTGCTGCTGCCAATGGGGCAAAGCTCCTTAACTGCCCATGGCTCAAAAGCTGGACATTCCTCCCCGAGACCACACAGAGACTGGACTTTGCTTTACAAATGAGGCTGCCGTGTCTGACTCTGCCCATCAGTTTTGGAAATTACTACTCCCCCTTTATGGAAAGAGGCCATCCTATTTGGGGCTGCTTCCTCCATACAAACATGCACACCTGCCGATCCCTTTATTCGTACTGCCCCTGAATTTGCAGACGTCCCCCGCTTTCTCTGTTTCTCTAGACCCATTTTCTACTTAATGAACCCCAAGGCTGCAATTCGAAAGAGGCAGTTACCATTCTCCACGTATTGAATACACTCAAGATATTACATCTCTGTGCATTTGCTTAAATCAATGGAGTTTCAATGTCAAACATGACAACATGGTAGGGTCGTGGCATAGCACATGGAGCCCATCTCGAATGCCTTGTGGTCAGGAAGGCTGTCATTAAATGAGAGAAGCAGATCCAATGTAAGGGAAAACTGGAGAGTCCATTTCCCATATAAGAGGGGCAGCTTCTACTGAGAAGAATAACTAAACATTATAAAAAGTTCCATCAAGGTCAAATTAAACAAAAGTATGCCCCCCCAGGGATATGTGTTCATATCCTCAGGAGAGTGGTTGGACTGTTATACAGATATTAAAGTAAGCTCAGTGAAAGGCCAAGCTAGAGAACAGAGTTGCTCAAAGGTGGGAGGATTGTGTTCTCAGTCATTCAACAAAGGCAGGATTTCCCCCTCATATCTCATGAAGGGGGTAAGCACATCATAGGACAAATTATATTATTTCCAAATCTGAAATTACAGGATTCTATGATAAGGCTCAGGATTTTTTCATCCACACCCAAGATACTTTCTTCAACACTACTGCACTTCACCCATCTTGGAGAGACTTCTTTTCTACTACTGATGAAAGTAAAATATATATAAAATGGAATACTCAAGGAAAGGCAAAATAAATAATTAAACACTAAATTTGAAAAATAAAGAATACAAATTACAAAGAACAGCTATGTTTGGCTATTGCACCAGAGTGGCTATCCTTGTCTCTTGTGCTCACCAGGTACATGTCTTCAGACGACCCATCTAACATTTCTTGACCTGTTTCAGCTTGTATAAAATAAGGTAGTTGAACTATATCAATCTAGACGTGGGACTGGATTGGTCCTATTCAACAGCAGACTCATTCTCCAAATGAATTCCATTGCTAAACGTACTACAGAGAGCACATGAAGGTGGAGTTGTTTGGGCAGAGAAGATATGAGCTCTGGTTTCTTGTTGAAACTACAGGAGGGGCTCCTCAAAGCATATTTTAAAACCACTGGGCAAAATTTTATTGAGGTTCCTTTCTATATTGAAATTCAAATTCTTGATTTACTAGAGATGTATTAAATTCTACCCAAAATGAAAAGAAAATTATCTTTTCCCTCAAAATAAATTTCTGCCACAACTTCATTATCAATATTAGCAATCACCTATTGAGTACCCATTGCATATTAAAAACTTGTCCTTGCTTTCAAGGGGCTAATAATGTATTTGTGAAGATGAGATTTTTGGATTAAGTGAAAAACTACAATTATAAACCAACTAATAAGAATTATAAATTATTGTTACAAATGATAATTGTGTTACATAACTAACATGGCTCATCTCGTAATAAATAAGGTCAAATGACATTGACTCAAACTCTCAATTACAAAATATCCTCCATTTTCCTCTGGCAATTCTGGAGGTGGCACGTCACTTGTGCTCACAAAAGAGTCTGTCTGCTAGAGTAATTCTCATCTTCAGCCAATAGCTGCCATGATTTTTCTCTGTGGCTACATCTCCCTCTGCTAATGCCACTGGTCTTTCAGATAGTCTGCTGTTGCTGCCTCTCAGGAGATACCCAGTGCTGTTGAAGCTCCAAAACAGTCTCTCCTTAGTGTGACACAGCAGTACCTGTTTCTGTGGAACCAAGAAAAGAAGACCTTCCCCAAATCATGCCCACATGTGTTTAGTTGAGCTTCAAAGTATCACTGTACATTGCCAGAGTCCTGGAAAAACTCTTGAAAACTGGTACTCGGGTTCTCCAATCTTGATCTTCTGATATAAACCCTCAGTCAACTTACTCAGCTCAATCCCACATCAGTAATATGAAACCTGCATTTAAGTAAATGATGCTTTCATAATCCCCCCCCCCCCCAATTATGAGTACTTCATTTATTTATGGACTTAGAGATTTTTAAAAAGTATATTAATAAGAATAGGCTAAGTTATGCAAGAGTAGCAATTCCTAAATCTTCTTGACTTAAAACAACAAAGGTTCATTTCTTGCTTGTTATCTATTAATCATGGGTTAGCTATATGTTGTTATTTTATGTGTCCTGGATCATTGAGGAGAGGTGATTTGGTGGTTGTAAGTACTCTGTTCTGTCTCATCTTCCAGGAACCAGACTGATGTTACAACTACTACCTGGTGTGTTGCTGATGGCTAACATACAGGGAAAGAATTTGTAGAATCACACATTGACACCTGATGCTTCCAACCACAAGTGTCACACATCACTGTATTCACAATTCATTGGCCAAAGTCAGTCACCAGGCCATACCTAACTCCAAGAAAGAAGGGAAGTAGAGTTTGAACATGAGTCCAGAAGATCAAGAGCTTGAATGATGAAAATTAATGATCACTGCACACTAAAACAATCTTCCACAGAGGTGAATTGGAGTCTGTACCTCCAGAGACAGAAACTTGCTTGCAACATTTTTTTTAAGATTTCCCACGACTATATTTTGCTACAAATTGCACACCAAATATCAGAGGTTATTATGCTTTAGGTTGTTTTGACAGCACCAAACTCTCTACCCTCAGCAATTATTTTACGTGGCTGTTTTCTATTACTGGAAGAGGGGATCCCTGCCACCAGTGAGAGTGCTCCTAATATTTTATTTCCAGTTGCAGGTTTTGAGAATCATCATAAAGAACTCAAGCCGGTATTCTACTAGAGGAGTGCAACACAGGAGGAAATCCAGTCTCTTCCTGACAGTAACTTACATCCCTGGGGTGGAGGCAGTTCTCTCAGTTAGAGAGAACGCTCCATTTTACTGTGGGTCTCACGAGTTCCTGGAAGGACAAAAGAAAAAGCCCTGGGGAGCCTACCCTAGTTCCAGGAATCATTAAGAATACTACGTAACTTAACTATTTGCTGTCTTAGCGTATCTATATCAATTTAGCCTATAGCTATTAGCTACCTATTATATAATGCAATTTTTAAAGCAGCTTTAGATTACATTAATGTTACAGCAAAAATATAGGGGGATTCCCCCTCCCACTTGAAATTTTTGAAGGCCAGCTTCCCTACCCCCTTTCACCTCTCAATATTTCAAAAATCTTAAAAATTAGCATTATCTAGTGACTCAACTTATGGTTATTAAAGTGGTTCAGAGGGAAGAGTGACCACTAAGAGTGGGGAAGCTAAGGAAAGTAACAGGAAAGAGATGGAATATGAATTGGACCTTGAAGGAAAGAACTTAGATTCTTAAAGAGTGAATGAATGGGGGTAGGTGTGCTTCAAACTTTGATGGACTCACATACATGGAAAGACAAAGGCAAGAATAAAACTAGAAGAGACAAAAAAAAAGAAATAAAAAAAGGACAAAGGCAAGAGTGGACATGGAGTGTGTGAAGAACAATGAGTTGAGCAGTTTGTTCTTCTAGAATGCTTCGTAGTACTGTAATCAGTGATATGAGGTTGGAAGGGTAAGTTGGAGCCAGATTGTAGAAGGACAAGAGAAATAATTTGATCTTTGTTCTACAGAAAATAAATAGGAGGCCATTAAAAGTTTTTAAACATTGGACAATGGTTGCAATGAAAGAAGATTCATCTGCTTTTGGAGAAGATTAATTGTAAGGGGGAAAGACTGATAGAGGGAAACCAACTAGTCCACTATTGCAGTCATTGACAAGGATGGTGATGGCAGGAATGGTTGGGGAGAAGAGCTGGGAAAAATTTAACAGAAAATTTAGCAGGATTTGGTGTGAGAATGAAGGAAAGGAGAAAGGAAGAGCCTAGTAGTTAACACTGGCAGAATTGGCAGCAATTGCTAAATAGACTTTGTGTGTGTGTGTGTTTGTATGTGTGTGTGTGTGTGTGAGAGAGAGAGAGAGAGAGAGAGAGAGAGAGAGAGAGAGAGACACCACCTAGGGCTCTTGTCTGACAAGCTTTTCTTCCTCTGAATACCTGTGGATATTTCTGTAAAACTTTCTTGTTTGTCTAACAGTGTAAATAAACTTGGCTTTAGGTACTGTTAAAAGAGATTCAATGTCCAATAAATTGGGTAGTGTTATGATGATGGATGCTTACTGTTTCTAGAATAAATCTTGATTTAGCTTGTTAAATAGTTTATAGCTAAACTAGTAGAAGCATTTTGTGATTTCAGTAATTTACTCTGAAAAATCTTTCTCTTGGGCTTCTCAGTTCAAATTGCTCTAAAACATTTAGTGGATTTGGCTCTTTAGTTATTTGGCACCGTCAAAATCTCCTTTACGAGTTCAAATCATACCTCAGGATAATGTTTTCCCCTGATAGTCCCTTGATAAGATTTCCCATGCAAAATCGGAGGCTCTTCCTCAAGTTTCACTATTTTCCCTGTTAAGGTATGTACAGCAATGCTGTACTAATATTTGCAAATGTTTCCTTCCAACTTAGTCAAGATGTTTTGCTCATGGCGTTTTTCCAGCTGACTGATTCAGGGTATCTCCACGGCCAACTGTAATTCTCCAAGTGATCAAGGGGGATGAATGGACTCTACTTTCTCTACTCCTTCCTCCATGGCTGGCTCCTTAAGTCTCTAACAGGTATTGTTGTTCATATAGGAGTCAAATTCATTTGTGTTTTATTCCCTCTCCCCCGCCCTTTTTTGAGGAGCTGCCCAGAGTCTGTGCTTCCAACCACAAAACGCTACTGAAGATACTTCCATTTTATATCCACAGGCTTGAGCAGGAGAACTATTTCGTAGGGGAGGTAGATAGAATCACCAGGTCAGCTAAGACATCTTTACTGGTAACACTTTTAAAGCCACCATCATGTCCAAGTCATCGACTTATAAGAAAATAGATCACTTTTAGAAGAATGATTGCTTTAAAGAATATCAATATTTTTGTTTTAAGAATAAATTGTTTAATATAAATCTATCACTGAAAGCCAACACCAAATAAGTTTTTAATCACAATCTGAATGAAAATTTAGTCTTGGATTTCTCATATTTGTTCTGCTTTTTGGTGAATTGTTGAATTGTTTGGTGAATTGATGACAGTTCACTGATATAAGAATGTGCTGATCATTGATGTCATCCAGAGGAGAAAAAAATATTATTTTCCAGAGTTTGGAGTCAGATTTGGCCTGGCTCCAGTGACTCTACTCTTAACCTTGATTCTTGGGTTCACTTGCTTATAAGATGTTAAAGCACCCCACAATTTTTAAAAAATATATGGTATAGCCAGAGTAATAGATAATAGATAATAGATTCCTGGAATAGAAAATAAATTCCAAAAATATAACTGTGTCTATGTGGGAACTTGATATATGATGATGGTAGGGAACAAGATGAATTATTCAACAAATAGGATTAGGAAAATAGAATGCTTTCAGGGCAAAATTGTGATCCTCACTTCCAATAATACACAAAGATACTTTTTATATGAATCACAAAGCTAAAAATAAAAACAAAGCAAAAGTATAAAAAACAATAGGAAAAATATGAAATGATTAAAGTATTAAGTACTTTCATCTGTATTATACATTTTTCAGGCACTAAAAATAAAGTCTATTTATGTGTGCTGATATATTAAGGCATCTATATTAAGTGAAAAAACTTCTAGATAATATAAATAACATAATTCCTTTTAGGTAACATAGATGTGTATAGGCATATGTACAAATAAACACACCTACACATGTACTTTCATATCTATACACACATACACACACATGCGCAAGGAAAAAAGGTGAGGAAGGATAAGCCCCACTGTTAACTGGAGACTGTAAGGAAAGGGTTTGTGGGTGGTTCAGATGCTTTCTCTTTTCGTCTCTATTTTACTCTGTTATTTTTATTCTGTATTATTCGATTTTTAAATTTTTATAAAATTAAGCAAAGGTTATTACTTTGTAATAAAAGTAATGCCCTCCAAACAAAAATGTAATAATTGATAGTGTTTTCTGCTAATGAAAATGAGACAAGTAGTATATCACCTGTTATTTCAAAACATCCTTCCTTCCTGCAGCTTTAAGTAGGCTCTCGTTCCTCCCCTGGGCTTGAGCCCTGACCTCCTTTCATCTGCCACCCACAGCCTTGCCCCCACTGCCCCCCTCCATCCCCAATCTGTCTCCACAGAAAAGACATGTGGAGATCAAGTTCTCCAGCTCCCAGCTCCATCAGTTTGACCAGCTCTCCCTCAGGGGAATTCCCCTTTCAAAATTGCCGCATTCCCCAAGAGCACCCTGTGATTTTTCCTTTAGCACACTGAAGTATGGTTGAAAATGTTGCCTGTCTTTATTTAATGTCTCTTCCCCTCCCTTCAGGAATCTGTAAGAATTATGAGGACCAAGACCAGGTTTGTTTTGTTCATTTAGCACAGTGCCTGGCCTACAGTTGGTAAGTAGATACTGAGTATTGAGTGAGTGAATAAATGAATTGCATGAATGAATGAATTGCATGAATGTACAAATAGTTAATAAATAAATGAGTGAATAAATTATCCAAGACATAAACCACCAATTTACAAAGAATATCCACTAAGGAGAAAATAGAAAACATAAATATCATGTGCACTTAACCAGAAGGGGGTTTAAACAGAGCTACCCAGAGAAGGGGGGGATGAATGAACACCATCTCCTGATTTTCTCAGACTCTTTTTGAACAGGTAGCATGCCAGGAAGCACTAAGTGATGAAGGTCAGATCTGTTATTTACAAAGCTGCCTGCATTTTCCAGCTGTATTTCAGGTCAGGACTGGCAAGATAACAGGATACCCAAGAGAGTTCTTCTTTGATTCTGTAAATGAATGTTCTAAAAGAAACATATTGGTAGAAGACACAGACCTCAGACCCTGGGAGGAGGATAATGCAGGGTTGGCCTAAGGGAGGGGAAAAATCAATAGCTTTAACCGTGAATGAGACCTCTTCTTTATAGCTAATGTTGGCAGAGGGGAAACCCTCGGGGGCGCTGTTATTGGCACTGTCTCCATCAATTTCCTCCGGCTCTGCTTGATAGCAGATAACAGCAGGGATGGGGGATGCAGTGGGGTTAACTGAGCCTAGGCGGGGTCACCAGGGAAGCACAGCTGGCTTGCAGAGATGCCTTCCCCCTGCTTCGTCCCCGCCTCTAGGCCGTTGGAAGCCCATGGGGCATCTACCAGGCAAGAGTCTGACCCTGAGACCATTAATTATATTCCCTGAATTGAAATTAGGGCTCCAGTCACGAGCTTTCTCTTCATCAGCCATTGTAATCTCACCTCACAATGGAAAAAGAATTAAAAGATTTTCAAAACTAAGCTCTCACCACTGAGGCTGAAGCTTCTCAAACCATTAAAAGAACTCCTGAGCACAGTCTTTCTCAATCCATTTGGCTAATGATAGACGAATGTTTTAAACTCAAACTTTTTTCCTTATCACAGTGGTGTGTGTTCTTTCCAAGAAAAAAAAATGGTTTCCCATGACAGTATCCATTAATCAAAATCAATAGCCATAAAAGCAATTTTTTTTCCTTTGGAGTTAAGGGAGAAGAAACCATCTGGAAGGAGAAACTTGATTCCTCATAAAGGAAACACCCTCAGTCCAGCTCCAAACTAAATTATCCTTTCACCAGGAAAGCAAGGTCTTTGTTGTTGTTGTTGTTTAACAGCAGTATCATTTAACCCTTTAGCCACTGGTGCAATATTTTACTGTTTTCTTGTTTGTTTACTATAGGCACTTGCTTTAGACTCTGGGCTCTTCTTCCTAAATTTAATTATGGCATTGTTCTAAAACCACACGGCTGAGAACGGTGGATCTGACCCTTCTCCTCCTGGTTCATTCTCTGCAAATAAAAATGTCCTTGACTGTGCCTCTCTAATCACTCTACAATAACAACATTGCCTCATTTTGAGTGTAATGTGCACTAGACATATATTGGTTTACTTATAGATTTTTG
>PVKH010048128.1:0-10229 GCA_004027955.1 Chaetophractus vellerosus | reverse complement strand
TTTTTTATACATATATATAATTATTTTTTTCACTTTTTTGAATAGCCTAATCCTTTAATAATACCTTGTTTTCTTTTTCCTATATTTTTTAAATTTCCTAAAATTATTTTTTATTTTTTAAGTTCTCCTATATTTTAACTCTTACATTTAAATATCATTATTATTTCATTTTCCTATTCATTGCAATTGACTATTGTTATGGCTTCACCGGTGAAGAGGCTATGGGTCATAGAAGGGTCACAATGGGGATGGGAGAGGATCATTGGTTGGGGTGTGTGAATGTTGGGGGTGCATGGGAGGAAGACTACCTGAATACACATAAAAGACATACATAATTGTTCAAATGCTCATTGGGCATGGGCAAGGGGTGAAGAATTACTCAATAATTGGGAGAAAACTGAATTCCCATCTTGGAAAGATCTGTCATATTTTCCAGAAGAGTAGCAACATACCCCTGAGTGCAGGGGCAGTGTCTGGCAAAGGAGGATGATGCTTTGATGGGCCCTTGTTATTTGCAACTAGACTTATGAGTCATTGCTGTTGAAATTGAAATAGCCTAGTGTTAAGGGGTGCCTAAGGGTGGCCTCTGGGGAACCTCCTTGTTGCTCAAATGTGGCCTCTCTCTAAGCCAAACTCAGCATATGAATGCACTGCATTCCTCCCAGCATGAGACATGACTCCCAGGGATGAGCCTCCCTGGCAATGAGGGATTACTAACAAATGCCAATGGACAGAATGACTGGAAAAAAACTCCAAATAAAAGACAAATGAGTTCATAGGAGATATCCAGTCCTATATCATGGTAGATAGCCCCAGAGTTTGGTGCCTTACCGGTGGGCCCTAATTTGGAATCCTTGCTCCTGAGAGTGACAGAGACTGACCAAAATATGTCTTCACTGCTCATGGTCCATCGGTCTCTTCTATTCACACCTATATTTGATGCCAGACTTTTAGGTGCACTTCCAGAGACCAGAGCCTATGTGCTATCCATGTGCCAAGTGGGTCCAGAGGATCTTTGGACCTGCAATTCCTACTCTACAGCTCAATGGACTCACCCAGGACACCTAGTGGGGAGATGATGATGGATGACGGCTATCCTGGGGAACTGAGAGAGCCTGCAACTGCAGGCAGATCATCTCTTTCATCGTGTCCATGGGATATAAGCTCCCTCTCACTTGGTGGTGGAGGGGACTTCACCACCCCAGACTCCTTGGGATTGGGGGAAGAACTATGGACTAGAATGGAATTGTTGGTATCCTGTTATAGACTTGTGATACATGAAATGGAAGAAATTACAAAATTATGTGGAGCCAGGGTCACTGGACACTTTAAGGGCAGGGAGAGGGAAGGGCAATTTTAATTTGGGGTTGTTTTGGGGACTTGGGAATTGTCATGGGTGATGTTGCAATAGAGGATATAGGCCACTTTATATTATCATGTATCATGCAGTACTGTATGGGAGAGAGGGTGTTCTACAGTCTGAATGGTGATCCATGCTTGATGGAAAAGCCCCAAATGTGTATATCTATCACAGGCATTACGCCACACTGATGAACGATATATATGTGGGAGGTTGTGGGAGGTGTGGGAGGTCGTGGGAGGTGTGGGAGGGTGGCATATGGGTACTCCTAAAATTTCTGTGTAACATTAATGTAATCAATGTATCATATCCTAATACATATATATAAATAAATAAAATTAACTGCTGGGAAAAAAAGAACATAAAAAGTTATATTTTAGATAGCTTAAGTCCATTACCAAATTAAAAGAATATTTATTTCTTGAAATTGAGATATACAACCTGACTCTGGAATAGAAATATTGCTGAAGACATATCCCTAGACCTTTGAAGGACAGTTTATAAGGATTAAACTCATTTGTATTATGCCAGTGTAAGTACACTACTCTCTGTATGATTTCATTTATACAACATTATTTCCTTTGCAATTCTATCAGGTCACAGATCAGATAAGTCATTTGCCAGGGTCAGGGTGTGGGGAAGTGGTTGACTTCAAAGAGTCATAGAAGTACATTTTGGAGTGAATATCTTTTCTGTACCTTGGTTGTAGAGATGCTACACATCATATACATTTTGTCAAATCTCCAAGAAGTGTACATAAAAGGTTGAACTTTAATTATTATTAAATTTTTCTATTTTAAAGGCAATATAAAATAAAATATGATAATTATTTGGAAATCCAGTCCCATAAAACAAATCTCATTTGTGTTTAAACTTCTTAGCCCTGAAAATTTTGAAGGGCTGGGGATTGGGAATGCTGTTAATATTTTTACGCTAGGGTACTTTAACAGGGGAGATCATTTTGGACTTATATGGTCACCTTATAATGCTTGGTTTTATACTTTCATGTACATTGTTATAAGTTAAAACTTTATAAAATAAAATGAAAAAATAATCAAACATGCAATAATGACAATCCTTAATCTTAAGCTATTAAGAATACATTGAGGGAACCAGCTCTGTCTCAATTGGTAGGGATCTGGTCTACCACATGGGAGGCCCTGGTTGCAGTTCCCAGGGCCTCCTCGAGCTGGCAGGCCACCTTGAGTAGGCAAGCCAACCGCAAGCTGGCAAGCCGCCACGAGCCGGCAGCTGCCACGAATAGGAAAGCCACCGCATGGTAAGCTGACTCAGCTGGATGCCACAGTGGGGGGAGACAAGCAGACACAGAAGAATGCAAAAAGCAAAATAAACACAGCAAGAACAAGCAGCAAGGGGGGATATATAAATAAATAAAAATAAATCTTTTTTTTTTTTAAAAAGAATACATTGAAAATTTAGGGAAATGAAAAGGTGACCACAAAAGGAAAAATTCTGAAAAAACACATATCTAAGTAGATTTGGGGCAACACAGAGATTTCCATAAATAAAAACTGCATTGCTTGTGCCACTTGAAATTACAGAGAAAAGATTGTGGCTGCACTGCTCAATTTCTAATATATTCTAAGACTGACAATGAGGATGAGACTAAAAGAAGAATCATGCAGTCGACATAACTGGTTTTGAATTGTGTTTGTGTTTGTGTGTATGTATGTGAAGGGTGTGTAGGTAAGTGTCCAGGGTGTATTTGTAGAAGGATAGTTACTAGAAGACCAGAGGATTCTTGTATTTTTACTTGTCTTGCCTGGGTGGAGTCAAGGATGCATGGTCTATTTTGTCTCAGTAGGGCTCTGCTCTGCTTATCCTCAGACATTGTCTAAGTCAGCATGGATCCTTAGGTCCACAGCATGCTGCTGCTTCTCAGCCATATTTGGGGCACTAGAATATATCAGCAGAACTGGTTTTGCCTATTTCTTCAGCCACTTATTTCTAATTTTGTAGACTAAAACATCTTTCTTCTAACTTTTCTCCTAATTTCTCCAGTTCTCCTTGTGTCAGGAGGGTATGTGCATGGGATTTGTAATTGTGTGCGTGATAAGAGGTATTTGTGTTGTAATATTTCTTTCAAGCTTATTTTGTTCACTCTTGAAATACTTTCTCCTGCAAGACAACTTTTTGTAAATAAAAGACAAGAATATTCAGAAAAACAACCTTTCACTGTTCAGTTATGAGTCTTTTCTCAGTCATACTTGGATCATAATCTAAGGTAGGAAAGGAGAAAATATAGGATGATGGAAACAAAAATATACCAACATATATATTGATAATAATTAACATTTTATCCTCATAAATAATAAAAGTGTGGTAAATGTAAAAACATTAATGAATATATAGATGGGTTAGTTAAATATATATAAGTATGCTGTTTTTGTGCATATGAAGCAACTAGAAAAAAATTTTCCACCCAAATTATTCTATAATTTCTTCATCCATTAAATCTCATATTTTGATTCTATTGGAGAAAAACTTGACCAATGATATCAGGCACATCTCGATGTTTAAATATCAAACATGAGGAACATACTTAAAGAGATTGAAGAGTAACTACCATATGAGCTTTTTCTAAATATATTAAACTTTATTTTCAGAGAAGCATTAGATTTAAATTTACAGAATAATTACACTTAAATTATATGGAATTCCCATATACCACTCCCCATACACATATTTACACCTATTATTGGCATTTTAGATTAGTGTAGTACAATTGTTATGGTTCATGAACCAATATTGAAGCACTGCTACTAACCAAAGTAAATAATTTATATTATAGTTTACACTTTGTGCTGTATAGTTTCATAGTTTTTGACAAAAGCATAATGCCACATGTCCATCATTGCAGTAATACAGAAGAATCTCAGTGCCCCAAATATGCTCTGTGTTCCTTCTACCCATTCATCCCTCCCCCTCCCTTCTAAATTGGCAACCACTATCTTCATGTCAATGTCACAAGTTCTTTCATTAACACAAATTAACTACAATAACAATAAATCTACCTTGGTCAATGTTTACACACCCTGTTATGATTGTTCATTCCTCAGTCTCGAGGGATTTGGGATGATATCATATCTGTTTCAGGCTGAGAGGGGATTTAAATATTATGGGACAGATGGAAGGAATTATATTGTGTTCAGTGGTAGATACTCCTTATATTTTTGGATGGGGCTTGTCAATCATCATGTTTTTTTGGTTGCCCAGGACAAGCCGAAAGAACTGGGGAATAGGAGTTGGCTGCTTCTCTGCTGGGATTCAGGGCACAATCAGCATAAGAACAATCCAAAGGTTTAAGTCCCTGAGAAATATATACAACAGGTTCATTTTAAATTATATGTTCATATAAAAGACATAAAAGAAACATGATAAGGATACTTATAAAGGAATACATCTATTCTATATTGGGGAAATGTGTTATCTTATATTCCAAAGTAAAGCCCACTGATGGGGTGCTGATTTCTTGGGGTTGGGTGTTTTGCCTATAGTGTCCAGATGCCTCACAGCCCTCAGGAGCACCCATTTAAGGATTTAGTTCTGTGGCAGTTGGTGATTTCCCTGAGATGTGCATAAGCATAACCACTGGAATGAACTCTGGACTCACTTCAAAATCCATTTGCTGTAAAAACTTTTACATTTAATTTTTCCCCCTTTTGGTCAAAGTCTTTTTCCAAATGCATCACTGGTTGGTTCTTGGTAATAATCCCTTGGTGCCAGGGAGGCTCATCCCTGGGAATCATGTCTCATACCCGGGGTCAGGGGGAAGGCTTTCAGTTTCTTTGCTGATTTTGGCTTAGAGAGAGGCCACATTTGAGTAACAAGATGTTTTTCAGGAGGAAACTCTTGGACATTAATTATAATTAGGCTCTGTTTCATTTTCACACAAATAAGATTCCTACATACAAACTTTAAGACCAAGGACTTGGTATATATGCCTGCTTTCTTTTTTTAGAAACAGCTTATATATTCCAGATATACATTTTTTTGCCATTTTACTTTAGAAAGTATTAGGGTTTCCCCAGGATGGAAGTTTGAAATTTTATTAGCTGGTTATGGGCCTCTATGTATTAAGAAACATTCCTATGATATCACAAGCACATTCATTTCCCATAAAAGTATGTTTTAAGTGCATTTTCCCCATTTATCACCCCACTATCAACACTCTATTCTAGTGGCATATCTTTGTTATAGATACTGAATGAACATTCTTATATTTGTATTCTCTACTGTAATCTTTGGCCACTTCAGAGTTCACTGAGTTATACAGTCAACTGTTTATCCTCTAGTTTTTATTCTAGCCTCATGGACAGGCCACACTACCCCTTTAAATGCCATTCACACTCACATTTCAGTGCTGTTAATTACATTCATATCACTGCACCACCATCACCTCCATCCATTTCCAAACTGCTACAATCAACCAAATTATAAATTATGCACAGATTAAGTATCAGCTCACCAATCTCTATTCCCCTTCTATCTCCTGGTAAATAATCTTCTAGACTTAGCTAAATGGGTATGCTCACTATCCTTAGTTCATATCAATGAGATCATGCAACATTCGTCCTTCTGTACCTGGCTTATTTCACTCAATATAAGGTGTTCAAGGCTCCTCTATGTTGTTGTGTGTGCCAAAACTCCATTCCTTCTTACAAATGAATAATATTCCATTGTATGTATTTATGATATTTTATTTATCCATTAATCTATTGATGGGCACTGGGATTGCTTCAATCTTTTGGCAATTGAGAATAATGCCACTATGAACACTGGTGTGCATATATCTGTTCATGTCCCTGCTATCAATTCTCTTCGGTATATTCCTATTAGCGGGATTGCCAGATGATAAGGCAGTTCTATACTTTGCATCTTGAGGAGACGCCAAACTGTCCTCCACAGTTGCTGCACCGTTCTACATTCCTATCAGCCATGAATGGGTGTTCCTATTTCTCCACATCCTCTTCAGCATTTGTAGATTTTTTAAACAGCAACCAGTTCAGTAGGTGTGAAATGATATCTCATTGTAGTTTTGATTTGCATTTCCCTGATAGGTAGTGATGTTGAAAATCTTTTCATATAATTTTTATCCATCCTTACTTCCTCTTCAGAGAAGTGTCTGTTCAAGTCTCTTGGACATTTTTTAAATTGGTTGTCTTTTTATTATTCATTTGTAGGATTTCTTTACATATGCTGGATATGAGACCCTTATTGGACATGTGGTATCCAAATATTTTCTCCCATTTAGTAGGCTGCCATTTGACATTCTCGACACACTCCTTTGAAGAACAATTGTTTTTAATTTTGAGGAGATTTCATTTAATTATTTTTTATATTATTGCTTATGCTTTAGGTATAATGTTCCTGAAACAATTGCCTATCAGTAGGCCAACTAGATGCTTCTCTGAATTATCTTCTAGGAGCTTTATTGTCCTAGCTCTAATATTTATGTTCTTCATGCATTTTGAGATAATTTTTGTAAAGGGCTTGAGAAATGGATGCTCTTTCCTTTTTTATATGGATATCCAGTTCCACCAGCACCATTTGTTAAAGAGACTATTCTGTCCCAGTTGATTTTACTTGGCAGACTTCTGGAATATCATTTGGCTATAGATGCGTAGGTGTATTTCTGAACTCTCAATGTGGTTCTATTTGTCAATATGTCTATCCTTGTGGCAATAAGATGCAGTTTTGACCACTGGAGCTTTATAGTATGTTTATAGTATGTCAGGTAAAGTGAGTCCCCCAGGTATTTTTTCACTTTCAAGTTGTTTCTGTCTATTCAGGGTACCTTTCTCTTCCAAATAAATTTGTAATTGGTTTTTCCATTTCTGGAAAAATGCTTTTGGAATCTTTATTGGAATTGTTTTGAAAGTATAAATCAATTTAAGTAGAATTGACATCTTACTGATGTTTAGCTTTCCAAACAATGAACATGGAATATCCTTTTATCGATGTAGGTCTTCTTTGATTTCTTTTAGTAACATTGTGTAGTTTTCTGTGTACAAGTCCTTGAAATCTATAGTTAAGTTTATTCCTAGAGATTATATTCTTTTAGTTGCTATTGTAAAATGATTTTTTGCATGATTTCCTCTTCAAATTGCTCATTATTAGTGGAAGAAAACACTACTACTGATTTTTACTGTTAATCTCATATTCTACCACTTTATTGAACCTCTTATTTTAGCTCTAGTAGCATCGTAGATTTTTCAGGATTTTCCATATATAGGATCATGTCATCTGCAAATAGTGAATGTTTTACTTCTTCCTTGCCAATTTGGATGCCTTTTATGCCTTTTTCTTTCCTAAGTTGTCTAGCAAGAACTTCTAGCACAATATTGAACAAAAGTAGTGATAGTAGTCATCCTTGTCCTGTTCCAGATCTTAGAGTAAAAGCATTTAGACTTCATATTAAGTATGATGTTTGCCTGTGGGCTTTTCTCATATGCCCTTTATCATGTTGAGGAAGTTTCCTTCTATTCCTATCTTTTAAAGTGGGGTTTTTCATCAAAAAAGGATGCTGAATTTTTTAATGCCTTTTCTGTGTTGACAGAGATGGTTGTGTTATTTTTCTCCTTTAATGTCTTAATGTGGTGTATTACATTAATTTATTTTTTATCTTGAACAATCCTTGCATACCTGGAATAAATCCCACTTGATCACGCTGTATAATTCATTTAATGTGTTTCAGGATTCGATTGCAAGTATTTTATTAAGGATTTTTGCATCAAAGGTCATTAGAGAGATTGGTTTCTAATTTTCTTTTCTTGGAAAGTTTTATGTTGCATTAGTATAAGGGTGATGGCAACAAAAAGTGAGTTAGTTAATGTTCTCTTTTGGTGTTTGGTAACTTTGTGGAAGAGTTTGAGCAGGATTGTTGTTATTTCTTTTTGGAATGTTTGGTAGAATTCACTTGAGAAGCCATCTGGTCCTGGGATTTTCTTGGTTGTGAGGTGTTTGATGACTGATTCAATCTCATTATGTGTGATTGGTCTGTTGAGGACTTCTATTTCTTCTTTTGTCAGTGTCAATATTTGTGTGTTTCTAGGAAATCATATATTTTATCTAAGTTGTCCAACTTGTTGGCATACAGTTTTTCATAATATCCTTTTATGATACTCTTTGTTTCTCTGGGGTCAGTGGTGATGTTACCTCTCTAGTTTCTGATTTTATGTGCATCTGTTCTCATTTTTTCTATGTTAGTGTAGTTAAGGGATCATCAATTTTATTAGTTTTCTCAAAAAAACAGCTTTTGGTTTCATAAACTTTCTCTATTTTTTTAAATTCTCAATTTCATTTAAATCTGTTCTATTCTTTGTTTTTTCTTTCCTTCTGCTTGCTTTGAGATTAGTTTGCTATAATTGTTCTCATTCCTCCAAATGTACAGTTAGGTTTGATTTACCTCTTTATTCTTTTTTAATTTAGACAGGGCTATAAATTTCCCTATCAGCTGTTCCTTTGCTGCATCCCATAAGTTTTTTAAAATACATTTTGATTACCTTTTATATATTTTTTATTTTTAATAAGTACCAGGGTCTGATCCTGGGAGCTTGTATATTGGAGGCAGACTCTCAACCTTTGAACTACATCTATTCCCCCACATAAGTTTTGATATGTTGTTTTCTTATTTTCTTTCAATTTGAGGTATTTACTGATTTCTCTTGCAGTTTTCTTTTGACTTACTGATTGTTTAAAAGTGAATTAACTTCCATAAAATTGTGAATTTTCTAGGTCTCTGCCCATTCGTGATTTCCAGGTTCTTTCCATTGTATTGAGAGATAGTGCTTTGTATAATTTCAATCTTTCTAAATTCCTGAGAATTGTTCCATGACCTAACAGATTTTCTATCTGGGAGCATGATCTATAAGCTCTCGAGAAGAATGTATCCTGCTCTTCTGGGGTGCACTGTTCTGTACATATCCATTCGGTCTGATTCCTCTAATATATCATTCAAGATCTGTTTCCTTATTGATTCTTTGTTGAGTTGTTCTGTCTATTGCTGAGAGTGGTGTATCAAAGTCCCCCACAATGATTTTAGAGGGATTTATTTGTCCCCATGCTTTGGCCAGTGTTTGCATCATGTATTTTGTGGTACCCTGGTTAGATGCATAAATATATATGATTCTTTCTTCTTTTGGTAGATTGCCCCTTTTATAATATACAGTGTCCTTCTTTGTCCCTCACAAAATTTTGCATTTAAAATCAGCTTTCTCCTTTATTAGTGTAGCTACCCCAGCTCTTTTTTGTTTGGAAAATCCTTTCCAAACATTTTACTTGCAACCTTTTTGTATCCTTCAGTCTAAGGTGAGTCTCTTGTAGACAGTATATAGATGGGTCTTTTTTCCCCAATCAATATTTTTATTGTGGATATAATAAAATTTTCCATTTTAACCAGTTGTAAGCATATGATTCAATGGCAATGATTACTTTTACAGTGTTGTGCTACCATCAACACCATCCATTGCCAAAACATTTTTAGGTCATATTTTTTTTCATCCATTCTGCCAAACTGTGTGTCTTAATTGGAGTGTTTAATCCATTAACATTCAATGTTGTTACCATAATGGCATCACTTACATCAGCCATTTTTTCTTTAGGCTTATATGTATCATATTTTATTTTTGTTTCTCTTTTTACTCATTTGGTTGCTGTTACTAATAGTCTTCTTTTCTATACTCTCCTACAAACCTCTCTCTCCAGTCTTCTCTTTTCAGCATGTAGACCTCCCTTTAGTATTTCTTGAAGGGAAGGACTCTTGTTGACAAATTCCCTCAATTCATTGATCTCTCCCTCATATTTGAAGGACAAATTTGCTGGATACAGAATTTTCACCTGGCTTTTT
>PVKH010048127.1:0-10226 GCA_004027955.1 Chaetophractus vellerosus | reverse complement strand
TTTTAGTATATATTAATATTTTTTCACATTTTTAAACAACCCAATCCATTAATAATATTTTATTTTATTTTTCTATTTAAAACTTTTTTTATTTTTTATTTTTTATTTTTAAATTCTCATATATTTTAACTCTTACATTTAAATATCATTCTTATTTCATTTTACCATTCATTGCAATTGGCTATTGTTATGGCTTCACCTTTGAAGGGGCTATGGATCAGAGAAGGGTCACAAAAGGAATGGGAGAGGATCATTGGTAGGGGGTGTCAGGGTTGGGGGTGCATGGGAGAAAGTCCACCTGAACATATATAAAAGGTACGCATAATTGTTCAAACCCACAAGGGGCATGGTAACGGGGTGAAGAACTACTCAATAAATGGGAGAACACTGAATTCCCATCCTGAAGAGCTCTGCCATACTCTTCAGGAGAGTATCAACAGCCCCCAAAGTTCAGAGGCAGTGTCTGGCAAAGGAGGATGGTCCATTGATGGGCCCTTGTTATTGATGACTAGCTTTATGAGTCTTTAATCTTGAAATTAAACAGCCTAGTGTTATGGGTTGCATAAGAGTTTGCCTCTTGAGAACCTCCTTTTTGCACAAATAGGGCCTCACTCTAAGCAAAACTCAGCATATGAATGCATTATGTTCCTCCTAGCATGGGCCATGGCTCCTGGGGATGAGCCTCCCTGGCAATGAGGGATTACTAACACATGCCAATGGGCAGTGCCACTGGAAAAAGACTTTGAAAAAAATTGGGAAATGTTAAACACAAATGAGTTCATAGGGTTAAGAGACTTCAAAGTGAGTCAGGAGGTCAACCCAGAGGAAACACTTATGCAGAACCCAGTAGGACCTCCTAGGTTTCCAATAAGGGTATCATCCCAGAGGGCCTCCTGAGGGCTTTGAGACATCCAGGTCCTATAGCAGGGCAGATAACCGAGTGTTTGGTGCCTTACCAGTGGACCCTAAATTGGAATTGTTGCTCCTGAGAGTGACAGTCTGATTGAAATGTGCCTTCACTGCACATGGTCCTGCTGTCTCTTCTATTCAAAACTATATGTGATGCCAGAGTTTTAGGTGTACTTCAAGAGACTGGAGACTACCAGCTGCCCATGTGCCAGCTGGGTCCAGAGCCTTGGTGCACCTGCAACTCCTACTCTACACCTCAATGGACTTACCCAGGACACCTAGTGGGGAGATGATGATGTATGACATCTATCCTGGGGAATGGAGAGAGCCTGCAGCTGCAGGCAGGATAATCTCTTCCATTGTATCCATGGGATATATGTCCCCTCTCACTTGGTGGTGGAGGGGGTATCACGATCCCAGACTCCTCGGGATTGGGGGAAGAACTACAGACTAGAGTGGACTCCTTGTTGTCCTCATATAGTCTTGTTGTGATACACACAATGGAAGGAATTACAAAATTTTATGGAGCCAGTGGCCACTGGATGGCTTGGGTGCAGGGAGAGGGAAGGGCAGTTGTAATACAGGGGCTTTTTCGGAATTGGGTGATGTTGTAATGAAGGATAGAGGCCATTTTATATCATCAAGTATCATGCAGAACTGTGTGGGAGGGAGTGTGGTGTACAGTCTGAACTGTGGTCCATGCTTAGTGGCAAAGCCCAAAAATGTGTATATCTATTGCAGGTGATATGCCACACTGATGAAGGATGTATATGTGAGAGGTTATGGGAGGTGTGGGAGGTGCGGTATATGGACACCCCTAAAATTTCTGTGTAACAATTATGTAATCAATGTGTCCTAAAAAAATTGATTAAAAATTTAAAAAAATAAAAATAAAAAATAAAAACAAAATTCAGAATTTCTAATAAATTAACAAATTAAAAACATAGTCAATGATCTTATTTTAAATATGTTTTGTTACATCTTTTCACATAGTCCTTTATATTTATAAATAGAGTAATATTTAATGATTTTATTGAACATATATGCTTTGATTTCATATATTTTTATATCATTTAGGTTGTCTGAATACATTTAAAGAATAAGATTGTAGACAATGCCTTGGAGAACTAAATGTCAGTAGAGAGGACATGAGGAAATCAGGGATTATTAAGTAAAGTGATTTCACCTAATAGAGTTGAAGATGTTAAAACATTTAGTAACCATCAGATTAAGCTTTAAAATAAAAATGTGGAACCTGCCATAACTATGCTAATCACCAGTTGAATTAACTTCCTTAGCAAGTCTCTTAATGAAAGTTAGAGCATGGGCTATGAAAGATAAGGAACATTAGAGTCAGAAAGGAAATATCTGAGAGAATTCCTAGTGACTTTAATTATGCTGAATCCCAACCTCCAGGAAATCCCTCTTGTCAGATGAAGCATTCCCTTTGGGCCTAAATGATAAGGCTCTTCTCTCCTTCCTGGAAATCCCTGAAGAACTAATCTTGCAAAGGAAAGTGAACTATTATTGCTTATTAGTAGTACCTCATTATATTCATGTTGAAAATGAGAATCAGATGCAAGTATGCCTTTTAATGAGGGTTGATTATAACAGAAAGGAGATATTTACCCTACAAAACTTACTAACTGCTCAAATCAAGCAAAAAGAAAAGTGAATTCACATTATGTGGTTATTGAATGGACGGTATGGATCCTAGTCTGTGAAGGGAAGCACTTAGATAGGACTGAATGATTTGATATTTGTGAATTTATCAGTCTTGAGACTCACATGCCAGCTCATACAGCTGAAAATATTTCTTGCCCCTGGGATAATTGCCTGGAAAATGACCTTAGTCATGGTTATATCAAATGGCATTAATGTTCCATGTTGTATTCATTTCCTATTGCTACTCTAAGAAATCACCACTCTTGGTGACTTAAAACAATGCAAATTTATTCTCTTAGTATTCTGGATATCAGAAATCCTTAGAGTTCTGGTATGTGGATCAATAAGTCTCTCTGGGCATAAATCTGCTTGTGGTGGAATAACAAGTTTAGACTTTTTTGTATCAACCAGCAAAATACATTTTTATAAAATAAAAATATCTATCTTAAGGAAATTGATATTTTATTAGTAAGGTTTATTTTGTCAGGAAGCCTAATTGTCTTATTAGATTTATTTGGTTAGTATTTGTTATATAATTTCATTTACTTTTATATTATTAAATATTCTATATCTCTCTCTATACTAGATGTATCTATTTGAATAGTTATACAATTAGAATTGTTTAATTAGGTTTATCAATCTTTTCTAAGACTGTATTTTATTCAGCTTACACTTAAAAGTAGTGAGATGATTTGTTTATATCTAGAATGAAGTGTTATTATTTGTAGAGTAAATAGTTCATATTAAATATAGCAACCATGATGAATAATTGACTACAAATTTTATGGCTCAAATTTACAATAAAGCTCCTATATATATCAATTTTATTCTACTAAAACTTGTACAATATATAAGAAATATGAAAGCAGAGACATGAACAGAAATATGCAGGCCAATGTTCATAGTGGCATTATTCACTATTGCCAAAGGTTGGAAACAACCCAAATGCCCTTCAACAGATGAATGTA
Organism: Chaetophractus vellerosus; assembly: GCA_004027955.1. Classification (NCBI taxonomy): domain Eukaryota; kingdom Metazoa; phylum Chordata; class Mammalia; order Cingulata; family Chlamyphoridae; genus Chaetophractus; species Chaetophractus vellerosus. Next base: position 6,684 of record PVKH010048127.1, on the reverse strand, counting down.
TAAGCAAACTGTGTTATATACATACAATTGAATATTACTCAACAGTTAGAAGACTGCAGTTTTAACACATTGGATAACATGGATGAATTTTGAAAATCTTATGCTGAGTGAAGTAAGCCAGGCACTGAAGGCCAAGTATTACATTACTTACTGATATGAATTAAGCAAATTGAACAAACCCACAGTTCTATAGCCCAGACACAGGTTTGCAGGAGACAGAAAGGGAGTTGAGTGTGGTGAGCCATTGCCCTTATGGGCAAAATCTACAATAAGATTGAAGGTTGTAGTTGTGCAGTGGATGAGGATGACATGGTGCAATGATGGGATTGGGTTCAATGGTGTTGGTCTGTGAGGGTGTTTAGGGTGGGTGGTGGGGCTGACCTATCCATGGCACTGTGAGGAGGGATGGAGGAATTATCAGGTGAACTTGGAATTTGCAAGTTTGTGGTTGAAACTACAATGTTGGGAATTTTCTTTTGGAAAATATGGCAGGGAAGAGTTACTGGTGTAGGATGATGAATATGTGTGGGGGTAGCATATTGGCCATGGCACACCTGAGACAGTCTTCTATGGAATATCTATGTGTTCATCTTGTCATATCATGTTACATCATCCCACACAATAAACAAGAAAATATCACACTCCCATCCTGGTGAGTCCTGCTATGTCTTCGAGAACATAGTTAGTGCCTAATATAAGAAAACAGACCAACATGTCATGCCTTAAATATTCTTGTAAGTAACTATGAATCTTATTCTTCCAAAACTTAAACTTAGTGGTTACCATAGGTTCTGAGAGGAGGAGAATGGAATAATAGAATGGATGGAATGTTGGGCATTTCCAGGATATTAAATTTGTTCAGCATGATCTAGAAAAAATAGATACAGGTTAATTCAAATTTCATCAAAATCCATAAAGGTGTATTTTCCAAAATGTAAACCATAATGTAAACCATTTATAATGCTTAGTAGTTGTATTAGTCAGCCAAAGGGGTGCAGATGCAAAATACCAGAAATCTCTTGGCTTTTAAAAGAGTATTTATTTGGGGTAGAATCTTCCAGTTACTATGCCACAAAGCAAAAGTAACTTCCCTTACCAAATTCTATTGCCATGTGTTGGGACAAGATGGCTGCTGACATCTACCAAGAGTACAGGTTTATTTGGTTCCTCTCCTCCTGGGGCTCTGTTTCTCTCCAGGTTCAGCTGCTGTGCTCTCTCCACAAGGCCAGCTGTAGACTATCAGGTGAATGGCTCTGTCTCTCTCCCTGGGGGTTCTGCAGTGCCTCAGAAGCCATCTCTATTCCTCTGGGTTCTTCTCCCGTGTGTTCACTTCCTGGGCTCCAGCTCAAAACTCCAACCTCCCTTCTCAGTGTTATGGCTTCTCTGTGAGTCTCCACCCACCAAAGGACTCAATATCCTACTGATGTGGCCCAATCAAAGCCTCAATCATTATTTAATCAAGTAAAAGTAAAACCTCTGTATCCAATACACATTAATACACCCAGAGGAAAAGACCAGTTTACAAACATAATCCAATAACTATTTCTGGAATTCATAAATAATGTCAAACTGCTACAGTAGCATTGCTTCAATATTTGTACATCAATTATAACAAATGTAACATCCCCATGTAAAATATTATTAATAGGGGAGATGGGTAAAGAATGAGGGCATTGTTTATATGGGAATCTCCTACATTCTCTATGTGACCTTTCTGTATCATAAAGCTTTTTTGAAGATAAATGAAAAAAATAAAACATTGGGGGAAAATATGGGTGAAAATGTCACTGTACATACAAGATGACAGATCTTACTGTGATGACAGACACAATGCTGAAAAATTTTATTTCAATTTTTAAACATGTTTTGTATTTATTGGTTATTTTTTAAATTATTTTTTCATTTTCTTAATAATTTGGCTTCATTTTTGGAGAGGTTTTGAATCACAGAAGCCTCACAAAGGTGGTAGTGGAGGATCACTGGTGTGGGTTGTCAGTACTGAGAACATTCATGAGAAGTGGTTCAACTGTAGCATGACTCTAGGGCATATGTATATGTTCAAGTATTGTTGGGACATTGTCTTAGTGAGTGGAGATCTATGCAATAACTGAAAGGCTATTGAATTCCCATCTGGGAATTCATCCCATTCTGCTACATTCTCTAAGAATCCCTGAGTGCAATCAGTGCCTAGTGAAGGAAGACAGACAATTATTCCAGGCCCTTGATACTGATGATTGTACTTATGAACATTTTCTTGTTAAATTGAAACTTAGCCTAGTGTTAAATATTGCCTAAGAGTTACCTCCTGAAAACCTCCTTGTTACTCAAATGTATCCTCTCTCTAAGCCAAACTCAGCATATAAATGCACTACCTTCCCTTCAGTGTGGGACATGACTTCTGGGGATGAGCCTCCCTGGCACTGAGAAATTGTTGCCAAGCCCAACCTAGCAATGCGTCTGGAAAAAGACATTGGCCAAAAGGGGGGAATGGTTAATACAAATGAGTTTATATGGTTAAGAGATTTAAATATCCATTGGGAGGTCATTCCAGAGGCTATGCTTATGCAAGTCTGAGCAGGATCATATTGACTGCCACAGTAAAAATTGCCTCAAATAACAGGGCTTCTGAGGGCTCTAGAGTCATCCAGAAACAATAAGCAGGGCAGACAAGTTCAGGAATTCAGAACCCGATTAGTGTGCTTTACTTTGGAGTTGATGTTCCCCAATGTGATAGGGTTGGCCTCATTTGTAGGTTCTCTATACATGGCTTTTCTGCCCCTTCTGTTTGAGCCTATAATTGGCACTATACTTGGTGGGTGTGTGTCCCAGAGATTTAGTTCTTTAGTCTTTCTGTGTGCCAGTTGAGCCCTCAATTTCAGCAGAGTTTGAGCACTTACTCTCCAGTATATTGGACTCACCCAGGACAGCTGATGAGCAGATGATGATGGAAATTGTTTATCCTAAGGAATATCAGTAATGGATGGAAAAAGGGAAAATTCATAAATATATGGAGATTAAACAACACACTTTTCAATAATCAGTGGGCCAAAGAAGAATTTGCAAAACAATTCAATAAATATCTTGAGACAAATGAAAATGAGAAGACAGCATATCAAAACCAATGGGACACCACAAAGGCAGTGTTGGAAGAGAAATTTATAGTGCTCAATGACTATATTTAAAAAGAAGTTGGAGTTAGCATCAATGACAAAACTGCACCCTTGGAGGAGCTAGATAAAGAAAGGCAAATTAATTGCAAACCAAGCTGAAGGGGAAAAAAAGATAAATCAGAAATAAATGAAATCGTGAATCCAAACAATAGAGAGAATCAATAGAATCAAAACTTGGCTCTTTAAGAAGATCAACAAAATTGACAAACACTTAGCTAGACTGGCAAAGAAAATAGAGAAGATGCAAATAAATAATTCCACATTGTTTTTCATAAAAACACTTCCAAAGTTAGGAATGGAAGGAAAAATCTTCAATATACAAAAGGTATATATAAAAAATCCACAGCGAGCATTATACACAATAGAGAAAGTTTGAAGGCTTTCTCTCCAAGTTTGAGAGTAAGATAAGGATGCCAATTGACTCTACTGTTATTCAATATTATGCTTGTAAAGCTAGCTAGAATAATTATACATTTCTTTAAAAAAATAAAAGGCATCCAAATAGGAAAAGAGGAAGTAAAACTTTCAGTATTCATGGATGACATGATCCTATATTTTAAAAATTCTAAAATGCCTATGACAAAGCTAATTTAGCTAGTAAATATCTTCAGCAATGTGGCAGGATACAAGGTCAGCACATAAAAAATATTAATGTTCTCATACGATAGTATTGAACCATCAAAGGAGGAAATAATGGAAAAATACATTTACAATAGCAAGAAAAGTACTCAAGTACATAGAAATTAATTTAACCAAAGAAGGCCAGTAGCTATATTCAGAAAACTACAGAACAATGCTAAAAATCAGTGAATATCTAAACAAATGGTAAGATAGTCCATGTTCATGGCCTGGAAGATGAAATATCATGAAGATGCCATTCCTACCTAAACTGATTTATAGATTCAATGCAATACCAATCAAAATTCCAAAAGCCTAATTTACAGAAACAGAAAAGTCAATTACCAAATTTATTTAAAAGGGAAATTGCACTCAAATACCGAAAAGCATTCTGAGAAAGAGGATCAATGTGGAAGATCTTTCACTGCCTAACCTCGAAGCATACTACAAAGCTACAGTGGTCAAAACAGCATGGTTTTGGCATCAAGATAGGCACATTTATCAATGAAATAGTAAACCCTAATCTCTATGGTCAACTGGTTTTTGACAAACTTACCAAGTCCTTGTTAAAGGGACAAAACTATCTCTTCAACAAATGGTTCTGGAAGAACTGGATATCCATCACCACAGATTGAAAGGATTGCTGTCTCACTCCCTATACAAGAATCATCTCAAAATGGATCAAAGATCTAAATATAAAAGCAAGGACCATAAAACTAAGAGAAGAAAATATATGGAAACATCTTCAAGGTCTTGTGGTAGGTGGTGATTTCTTGGATCTAACACCTAAAGCATGAGAAAAACAGAAAAAGTCAGTAATGAAGAAGCCTCTTCAATATTAACCACTTTTGCACTTCAAAGGACTTTGTCAAAAGGATGTAAAAGCAGCGTACACAATAGTAGAAAGCATGAGACTGTATAAGACAGATTATCCAGTGGTGGATGATGGACTGTGGTTAACAGGACAAATATAAGAAAGTTTTCTTCAGTACTATAACAAATATATAGTACTATATATAGGGTGTTAATAAATTGAGTGGGTTGGGGGAAAATACACCAAATGTAAGTTAAGGGCAATAGTTATTAATAATATCGTTTTATTTTTAACAAATAAACTTTATTGTTACTTATTCATTAATCATAAATCTATTCTAAGAGCACAAACAATGGTAATCAGTGTAAACACCTATTTGTGTGTTCATCACCCCAATTATTTCCAGAGAAATTTCTTTATTGCAATAATAATAACAAACAAAACAGATCACCTCTCAATCTCTCTAAGCCTTGCCTGGCATACATAGGTGCTATTCTTTTTACTTCCCTCCAGTATATTTGTTTTATATTTTCTAAAAACAGTCTTAGATATGCAATATCCCCCATAGTCATGTTTTACATGAGGTTTTTACTATCTATACAGAACCATGTTACATTTTTAGCTTTCTTTCTTGTAACAGATGACCTTAGACCTTCCCTTTCAACCACTGTCTTACCCTTACAATAACACTGCTAGTTACAAACACCATGATATGCTTTAACCATTTCTATTCATTTCCAAAGATTTACAATTTTTTTTACCAGTTCTGCAAAGAATAACTCTCATCTTTCCATTCTCTACCATCTTCTATTTCCTGGTACCTATATTTTAATTATTAAATCCATGAATTTATCTACTATATTTAGTTCATAATAGGACAATCAAACACCATTTGTCTTTTTGTGTTTGTTTGCTTCACTCAAAACAATGTCTTCCAGTTTCATCCATGTTGTCATATGTTTCAAATCTTCATTTTTTCTCATCATTGCATTTTGATAATGCTCTTTCAGAGTTTGTAACAAATATTTCACAATGCAAAGTTTTAGGTGATATATGGCAGCATTTTATGATGATATACATGTTTTCTGTAAATTCACAAATTTGACTATACCTACATTGTTTATGTATGTTCATGTATGAATGATATACATGGATAAAATTTTATTAAAAATATATACTAGAGGCATATAAAAGCATATATATGTAAAGCAGAAGAAAGTCAGCAAAATAGAAGACATGACAATTGAAATCATGCACACAGAATAACAGAGAAAAGAATAGAAAAATTGAGAAGGGTCTCAGAGATTTGAATGACAGCATGAAGGGCACAAACCAACATATCATAAGTGTCCCAGAAGGAGAAGACATGGGGGAAAAAGGCAGAAAGTGTATTTGATGAAATAATGGCCCAGAATTTCCCAACTCTTATGAAAAACATAAATATAATTCTTCAAGAAGAAAAACATATCTGAACAGAAAAAATTCTAATACACATACTGAGAAACATACTAATTAGAACATCAAACTCCAAAGATAAAAAGAAAATCCTCTAAGTAGTAAGAGTAATGTTATTTGACCCATACAAGGGGAAAACAATAAGACTTAGCATGGAATTCTCATCAGAAATCATGGATTTGAGAAGGCAGTGGTATTAACAAATTTAAGAAACTGAAAGAGATAAAGTACCAGACAAAACAGTGTTTCCAAATGGAGGGTAGGTTAAAATATTCACAGGTAAACAGAAACTGAGAAAGGCTATCAACAAAAGACCTGGCCTACAAGAAATAGTAAAGGGAATTCTGCAATTGAAAGGCAGGCAAGTGAATAATTTTATTTACATGGTAAGTTTTTTTTTTTTTAACAGGTAGGGTTTTGACCTCCAATTTTTGTGTCAGGTTTGTTACTTAGATGACCTTACAGCTGGGTAACTCATGAAACTTGAAGAAGCCTCTTCCCTGTCCAATTTAAGGTCCAATGCATATGCTTCTACATTTTCCTTCCCCAGTCCCTTAAGGGACTTTGTAAATACTTTTTTTCATTTTATGCCCAAAAAACTCTGTAATACATCAAGGTATTACAGCA
>PVKH010048126.1:0-10175 GCA_004027955.1 Chaetophractus vellerosus | reverse complement strand
TCTGCTTTCATCGTTTTTATTCAACTGTGACCTTGTCTTTAATTTGCTGAATTAAGAAATTTTAAAAAGATATAAGAACTTGAAGGGGAGTAAAGGCTGTCACTATTTACAGATGACAGGATTAATATGCAGAAAATCCATAAACATCTACATGTAAACCCTAAAATTAACATGAGAATTTAGCAAGGTCACTAGACACAAAATACAACATACAAAAATAAATTATTTTTGTATACCAGCAACAGTTAAAAATTAAATTTTAACGGATAATTAATTTATCGTACCATTAAAAATATCAAGAACTGAGGATTAAGCCTTATCAAAAGTGCTCAAGACCTCTAGATGAAAATTTAAAATGTTTTGGGACATATTAAAGAATATGCAAATGAGCAAAATATTTACCATGTTCATAATTTGGAAGATTCAATGTTGCAAAAATGTAAAGTCTCCCCAAATTGACGTTGTTGATTGATTCAATGTAACCCCAGTAAAAATCCTAATAGGTTTGTGTGTTTGTGTGTGTATGGGGGGGGGGCATGTATTTCTTTAACTTGACAAGCCAATTTAGTTGGAAATGGATATAATATGGAAATACCAGTAATTACAGTAGTACCCTTGAAGAAAAAAAGAATACAGATAAAATTGTTTTACCAGCTACCAAAAGATATTATAAAGCTATAGTAATAAAGACAGTGTGGTATCCGCAGAGGAATAGGAAAATAGAAATAGAACAAAATAGAAAGCCACAAAAAAGACCTATGCAATAGATGTAGACTTGATTTATTAAGAAAATGGTGGTAAGGATAAGTGGGGGAAAAGTTGAACTTCATAATAAATGGTTCTGGGACAACTATCCCTGTAGAAATAATTGAAAATTGAACACCTACTTCATACTGTATACAAAAATCAATATCAGGCACATAAAAGAACTAAATATGAAAGGCAAATCTATGAAACCTTTAGAAGAGAATACGGGAAAATTATCTTTTGACTTTGGAGACTGAAGAATTCTTTTTTATAAATTCACTCTTTTAAAGTGTGCAAGTCAGTGGTTTTCAGTATATTCACAAGGTTGTGTAATCATCACCACTATATAATTATAAAAGATTTTCTTCACCTCACCCCATAAAACCTGTACCTATTAGCCATCACCCTATTGTCCCTTCCTCTTAGCCCCTGGCAAACACTAACCTACTTTCTGTCTCCAAGGATTTGCTTACGCTGGCATTTCAAATAAATGCAATCATAATATATTTGGTCTTTTGTGAATGGCTTCTTTCACTTAGCATGATATTTTCAAGGTTTATTCATGTGGTAGCATGTATCAGTCCTCCATTCCTTTTAATTATAGAATAATACTTCATTGTATGTATATACTACACTTTGGTTATATCCACCATTGAGGGATGTTTAGATTGTTTCCATTTTTTGGCTATCATGAGCAATAGTTCTGAGAACATTCATGTACAAGTTTTCTGTGTGAACCTATGTTTTCATTTCTTTTGGGTCTTTATTACCTAGGAGTGGAATTGTTGGATCATATGGTAACACTATGTATAACATTTTGAGGAACTGCCAAACTATTTTCCAAAATGGCTGCACAGTTTTACTTTCCCTCCAGCATTGTATGGGGATTTCAGTTTCTTCACAAACTCACCAACACTTATTAGTCTCTGTCTTTTTTTTTTCTTTTAGCCATCTTAGTGATTGTGAAATGGCATCTCATTGTGGTTTTTATTTTCATTTTTAATAACTAAGGATGTTGAGCATCTTTTCATGTGCTATTGACCATTTGTACATCTTCTTTGGAGAAATGTCTAGTCAAATCATTTCCCCATGTTTTTTATTGGGTTGTCTTTTTATTATTGAGCTGTAAGTCTCCCTTATGTATTCTGAGTATCAGTCTCTTATCAGATATATAATTTGTAAGGATTTTCTCCCCTTCTGTGGGTTGTCTTTTCACTTTCCTGATGGTATTCTTTGAAGCACAAAACTTTCAATTTTGATCAAGTCCAACTTATCTATGTTTTTTCTTTTGTCACTATGTTTTTGGTATTGTATCCAAAAGCCGTCACCTAACCCAAGGTCATGATGATTTACTCCTATTTTCTCCTCTAAGAGTTGTCTGCTTTTTGCTTTATTGTTTATAGCACTGACCTATTTTCAGTTAAGTTTTGTATATGGTGGGATGTGGGTCTAACTTAATTCTTTGGCATGTGGATATCTAGTTTCCCAAAACCATTTGCTGAAAAGACTATGCTTTCACCATTCCCTTGTCAAAAATCAGTTTACTGTAAATGTAAAGATTTATCTTTGGACTCTCAATTTTATTCCATTGATCTAGATGTCTATCCTTATGGTAGTACCACACTGTCTTAATTAATGTAGATTTGTAGTTTTGAAATCAGGAAGTCTTTGTCTTTCAACTATGTTAGCCTTTATATATTGATTTTGTATCCTGCCACCTTGTTGAATTCATTTTTTTTTTTTTTTGGTTCTAATAGTTTTTTTAGTATATTCCTAAGGATTTTCTAGATCCAAGATCATATCATCTGTGAATAAAGATAATTTTACTTTTTCCTTTCCAATATGGTTGCCCTTTATTTCCTTCATAGCCCTGCCTAGAACCATCAATACAAGGTTGAATAGATATGGCAAGAGCAGATATCCTTGCCTTGTTCCTGGTCTAAGAGGAAAAGCAATCAGTCTTTCACTATTAAGTGTGATGTTAACTGTGGGTTTTATAGCTGCCTTTTATCCGTTTGAGGAATTTTCCTTTATCCTAGTTTGTTGAGGATTTATAGAAGGAATCTTAAAGAAGACCCCAATTTTAGTTACCTTGAAATAAAAGATTTTTTCAATTTGACCACAATATATTTAAGAATTTCTGTTCAATGAAAGACGTCACATAAATAGAGTTAAAAAAAAGAAGTCATGGAGTAGAAGCTATTTGCACTATATATTAATCAACAAAAGACTGTTTTCAGAATATATGAAGTAGTTCTTATAAGTCAATTAATAAAGAGTAGACAACACAATGGAGAAATGAACAAATGACTTGAACAGGCATCTTACAAAAGAAGAAACCAGGTCATTGGTAACTAAATGAAGAGGTGCTGAACCTAATTAGTCTTTGGGTAAATGAAGACTAAAACCATGATAAAATACCACTACACACCCATCAAACTGGGAAAGAATAAAAGTCTTGCGATAGTTAATGTAGGTGAGGATATAAGCATCAGGAACACTTCTGCTTGTGGGAGTGTAAATTGTTACAGTCACTTTAGAAAACTGTTTGTCATTATCTGGTAAAACTGAATGTGTGCAAACACTCTAAACCAGCAATTCTACTCCTCCATATATAGCTTAAAGAGATGTTTGCTTACGTATACCAAGATCGAAGAAGGTTCATAGCAACATTGTTCATAATTGTCAATTTTTGGAAAGAATCCACATGCCCACCACTAGTAGAATGGATATACAAAATGTTTTATATTCTTACAATGGCACACTACATTTTAATAAAATTGAACAAACTATAGATATGTAGATGAGCCTAACAAATGTGTGGCGAGCAAGAAGTGAATCATAAAATAGCAATTACAGTATTACTGTTTACATATAGTTCAAGAACAGGTAGAGCTGATCTATTTTATAAGGATGCCTACACAGATAATAAAAAGAAAACTATTTTTTAAAAAGGATATGAAAAAATCAGGGTCATAGTCACCTAATGATGGGTGGGTAGTAAAGAAAGAATGGTAGAGATATGCAAGGAAATTCCAAGTTTCCAGCAGTGCTCTAGTTCAGGAGTTACCTGGAGGTTTGCTTTACAGGCAAATGTTAAAATGTACCTACAATCCTAAGCAATTTTCTATATATCCCATTTATAATAAAAATGGTTAAGCCAATAAATAAACACATTGCTTTTCCCTGATTAAATCACACTTTCCTATGAGTTTGCTAAATCTGCCTTTTATCAAAGACAGATGTTTTCAAAAATTAACCATTTAAACAATGGAAATCTTAGACTGAAACAGAAAAAGCGTAGCTTCTGTTGGGCAGAAACAGTGTCCTGGTACCAGGCCAAGATGAAATGGGTTGAACAATAAGGATGAGTGATTTGGAAGGTTATCTAGCAGAAGAATTTCTTCATATGGTGAGTGTTAAATGTAGAAGTAAACTGTATCACCTCTTTTACAGAAAATGTTCTAAAATTCTTTTTATGATAGTTATAAAACAGAGATAGATTTCCATGGGTTTAAAGTAGTATATGGAAGAAGTAAATAGCATTTTCTTCAGTGGCATTTTATGCCTGATAGTATAAGATTTAAATGGCCACGGAGGTGTGGCAGCAAGGCCAGTACAAGGAGGAGTGTCGAGGTCTCCCTCACCTCACCTCGCCCCAGCCCTGTGTGGCAGCCAAGGAGAGGCACCGTTCATATAGCCGTTCAAGAGAGAGCTTGCCAGACAGCTGTGACTAGCAGCATTTGAGCTGAGATCATGGCCTTCCTGGGCAACCTCCAGCCAATGTCTCAGCACACCCAAGGTACCAGGGCACTGTTTCTGCCCAACATGGGATTCCTCTATGGCCAATTCCTGTGCAAAAGCAGTTACTAAACTGGCCAAGGCTCTCCACAGCTGCACTACAGTCTGGGCTCCTCCAACCCAGTCCTCATTCTTTCCCCCTCTCTTTTTATCAGACGCATCAGACCTACATCATGATCTGAAGATTTTCCTTCCTTTTCTTGTTCCCTCTTTCGTTTTCCTTTTATCTTTCACAGGCTTTGCTCTCCATATATCTCTTGCACTTCAAATTCCATCTTGTTATCCCAGAGGACCCAACTGGCACAGAGGGGCAGGGAAGTCCCTCTCCTTTTGGCTTGTTTGCTTTCATTTCTTAAGGACACCATAATATGCAGTTACACAACAGAAGAAAGTTATTTTACCTTATCGTAAAATAACAATAAGTTAAACAGGAAGCAAAACAGCAAAAATATGTTTAAAGGGTTGGTATATAAAAATTGATTTTGCTCCAAAATGTTTCCTTTCTAGAGTGATTTGGAAAGGGATCCTTTTCACAACCCTCCTTTCATACCTTTCCTCGTTTCTACAAGATTTAGGGAAAGAAGAAGGACTAAGAAGGGCAGAAGGCAAGAAGAATTTCTCTGATCCTGTGTCACAGGTTGGGAAGAAGAAACAAGAGGGTTGGGTGGGGTGGAGCGGCTGCTGGGGAGTGGTGTTGGAGAACACCTAGTCGGGATTTGCTCACCAGGAGTTCCTGCTCACCCTCTGCCCCTGGTGGTGCCATCATATCTAGTTGTCACCAGCTGTCTAATCCCACCACCAGGTTTTATGTCCCTGCGATTCCCCCTGCCCATTGCTAGGTCAGTAAGGTGATTGAGACTCAACAGTGCTTGTTTTCCTGCAGGGTGGGGCCACACTCCTTTTCAACCTGAATGATGTTTTTGATGGTGCTTACATTTGAGCTGGATTCCCCTTGTGCAGGGCCTCCTCTGGTTTTGGGTCTTTGAAGTATGCCTTTTTGGTTCCTGGCCTCCCCACTGTCTCTGGTATTGTGCTTGTTCCCCTGGTCCACTGCTTTGATGACTTTAGTATTTACCACTCCACACTGCCTATGGGATGATGTTGACAGGCTGCCTGTGATGTGAGAAGCCAACAAATGCATAGTCAGTCACCACAGAAGCTTGCTTAGACAACCATCAGATTCGGATGACAGGTGACAGATCATCCCAATTGACAAGGTCCAGTTCAAACCCCACTTCTTCCTGGAGTAACCCAAGTCTGACTGAGAAGAACAGCATATTTTTTGTCCCATTCACTTTGCTCTCTTTATATTCTGACTTTTACTGTTCACTGCTGCGTCTAGGAAACCCTTGAGAGTTAAGGTTTCTGATCCTAGAAGTTGTGATTTTTTCAGACAAATCAATTTTATTGGTACAAATTAATAAAACATAAATCCATCCAAAGTGTACAATCAAAAGCTGTGATTTTGAATGCTCCATGATCCCCTTGTCCGTAGCTAGTCTTAGTTCTACAGGCATCTTGAACTCAGAACCCCTTTCTTCACTGGGGAGTTAGTAAGGTTACACAAGACAAGTATTACTTTAGACACCAGGACCAATTCATGCTTCTTCTTTGGTGCCACAAGAATTGTGTGAACTGCTAATAAGGTGAGGAACAGTGCAAGTTATATCTTATTTTGCTTGGAGCAAATATTTACAGAATTGTCTATTTCTGTGGATCTTTGGAGCATTTCCCTAAGGAATGAGGAATGTATTTTATGTAAATATTCCCCACCTAAAGTGAAAATTTTTGAAGGTAGGCAGTTGGACTTCTTTGAAGTACTAAGAGCCACATCTTTGCTAAATACAATAGACTGTTTATATTAATTGTTTGATTAATGATATTTCGCATCAAAGCAGACCTTTTGGAAATGAGTGGTAGATAGTTGCCCTTAGTGTGGCCCTTAGACCCTTTCCCTGCCCCGTGCCTCAGGGGTCCCAATGCTTTAGAAGGCTTTCCTCAAAATGTCCTGGTCTCCCTCCAGTAGCTGGGAATGGCTGGGGCCAGCAGTACCTGGGCCAGGATCTAAGTGGGCCCTGGAATATATGTCCCCTCTTTAGGATATTCTCTGGCCTTCTATTCCATACATGGGATTTCCCATGTGACCAAAGCAAAGACTCATATCCACAGAGTCGTCCTGGGGCTCAGGGGCTAGGACCAACCTGATTCTCGGAGAGCTACCTGCTGAATGCATTGTTTCTGCTGGCCAGCGTGATATTTCCTTCACAGGATCTCATGAGATGGAGTCACCAGAATGGCGGTGACAAGCTGAACTGGAGAGACTCAAGTAGTTTATTTTGACAAACGTGTATTTCCCAGGGCTTGGATACACCAGGGCAGCCCTGTATCTCCTAACATCATTTTATGCTTCCTATTCACTCATGTCCGAGTAACTAAGAAGCAAATGTCTGACTTATTTCTCCATCATTTGCTTTTCACTTCTTCTCAAGACTTAGTAGGCACTGACCTCTCCAGAGGCATCTTCCCCAAAATCCTTTTGTTTCTAATCACCGTGGAATGCTGGTATGAAACTTGAAAACCTAAAAAATACTATAAGACAAAATTGTAGAACTCCCAGTTTCCTGGGACAATCAAGATGATAAGAGGTCCTGAGGTCCAAGCTAAAGGTTCATCACACTTAACTTTTGCAACAACCTTATGAGGTAGGTATTATTAATGTTTCCATTTTGCAGATGAGGAAAATTACAGTTTATATGAAATAACTTGCCCAGGTTCACATAAAACTTACAAGGGCAAAGCAAGATTCAAATCCAGGGCTGACTGACCTTAAATCCCAAGTGCATGTTACATTGTCTCGAGTGCTCCTACTTCTGTGTAGACTCCCTAACTAGACTCTCTAGCTACCAGCACACCATATACAAACACATACCCCATACACACACACTCAAGTCACTCCTCTCTGCTCCCAGAGCTCCCTCTGCTCACACGTGGGACCACTCAGATCATTTTGTCTCTCTTCCCAGGAGAAGCACCTATCTCAATGGCTGGATCATAGTAAGCATAAAATAATTGAAGGGGCAAGGTATTGAATGAGTCTAGGTTCCATTTCAGTTTAATAAAGGCCAAACTACGGACGACATAGACAAGTCATTTAATGTCGCTGAACCCGGGTTTTCTCATCTGTAAAAGGGGACTATTATAATGCCTTTAGACTATTTCTTTTCTAATGTATATAACTATACATAAAATCCAAAATAGGAATTGCTCTTAAATTATAAAATAATTTCTGTTCATCCAAAACAAACCTAACCTTTCTACATTTTAATACGCAACTGTGAAATATTAATTTGTGCTAAAATCAGCAGTTGGGTTTTATAGGCGCGTGATGTGAGATTAATGTTCTACAGTGAAATTTCGTTTATTTCCCACTCTCTCCTCTTAACCACTTTTTCTGCTGCAAGTTTTTAATTTATATAATAAGTATTTTCACTTAAGTTCTCTATGTCAACCGGAGTTTTCTCACCTTTCTGATCAGGTTTACTTAAAATACTCTGAGATAGTTTGTGGAAGAAGGAATTGTGCTGACATTTTTTAAAGTAAAATCTGCTGGCAAGAAATTGTTCAGATTTGTATATGTGACCTATTTGTTTTTTTCTCCTGTTAGGCTCTTTGCCAGGAAGAATAATTTCTTCTCCCTATAGATTAACCAAATATATACTGCCAACACGTAGACACACAAAATCTCCATCCAATAGGCTGACTCACTTGAATTTATAGTTACGATAAATTTATTTGGAAAAACAAACTCAAGCTGTTAACTAGTGAGAACTAATTCCAGATTCAAAACCCACTCCATAAAGGGGCTGCGCTGCTGTGGCCATGAGCATTTGATCATGTAAATGTTCCCCTGAAGGCTCTGGTTGACAAGCCTGATGGAAAGAAAGAGGGAATATTGAGCCTGCAACATCGCTCACCAAATGTGGTGACTAAAGAGAACAAGCAATTCCGTCTGGGACCAAATATCTTTGGCAGCTCAGGGTGGTTTCTGCTTTGGTGGCAAAACAAAGTTTGTCTTTTGGGTTTTTTTATTTCATTGTTTTTTGAAAGAGGATGAGTATAATTATTTTTTAACATTGGCTCTTTTGTGTTACAGGCAATCTGTTACCACACATTTTCAGATTCACTTCAAAAAGGAAACAAAATAGAAGTGTGGATGCATGTTAATTACCCAAAAACATGGTGCACCAGATGGCCACCACGATCTGCCTCTGACTCCTAGGTAAATAATGCTTCCCAACCCTTTGTGCCCCCTGAAAACCAAATTTTGAATTATTTTCCGTTCAGTTACTGTTAATGCAGAACATAACCAAGGGCAACTGGAAAGCCATAGTTATAAGAGTGGACCATGGAGGGTGAAAGCAAACATTTTGCCTTCTTGTTAAAATTCCGCACATTGACTGGGACCAGAACAAGGAAAGAAAAATGATTATAATGTTCCAAACACACGGAGTTGGGCCCTCAGTCAATGGACAAACACCAGAGAAATCAAATCAATCTTATTTTTCTAAACCATAATAATTCAGAAATTCATATTTTTCTAAATGCGTGATATTTCAGACCTTGCCTGCCTCTTTGATATGTATGTCAATTTTGAATTCAAGATTCCTCTTACTAGGCTGTGTAATGACCCTCTTGTAACACTCATGGGACATTTTAAAATTCATTAAGTTACTAAACACAGTCATGGTCCATTCTAAGAAAAACAAAACTTGAACTTTAAAAATGTCTTTCTGCTCAGTTGCTCATATGTAATAATTTCTGCATGACATTTTAATTACTACATATCTCAGTGTGCCCCACGGTTGAAAGTATTTACTTTCATAATATATCTGTAAACCTGAGGACAATACCTTTGAGTATTGGCTTTTGTCCTTTTCCTTCACCGGTAATCCCTTCTCTTTTCCCTGGTGAAGTAAATGATTGGCTTTGCATTCATTGCTGCCCCTGAGGAATGTGACAGGTGGGAGAGTAGAAATGACCTGAAGTCCTTGGATTTTATATCTCACAAGGCATAGATCATGAGAAAAATTAGTGTCTTGGGTAGAGACCAAGTGACTGGGAGAAGCTAGGAAAGAAAGCACGGGGAAGGCGTTCACACCCTGGCACACATGGAATTAGTGGAGATACCACCAGACGTGATGGGACCACACAGGTAGGGACCACATCTCCCAGAGGGACTGGTGAGGACAGATGATCAGGACCAGGCCACAGCATGGACAACATCAATTGAAGGACAAATGTCCCTCCTTTCAACACCTTGGAATATGCTCCCCACATTTACATTTAACTCCAGGGGGCTTTATGTGGAGAGGGAGAAGGAAGAAAGGTCTCCACGCTGATGGTGATTAAGTTTCTACTTACCCGGGTAGACAAAGGCCTCCAATAAAAATCTGGTTGAGTTTGAGAAAAGTAAGTTTCTTTTGCATAACCAACTTTATGGACTGAGAACCATACCTCTTGCACCTGTAAAGCCAATACTGGAGTTTGAGAGAAGGCTATTAGGGAGAAGAGAAAGGAGTTTCCTAAATGAATTTGGGACAGATGAAATGAAAAGATTAACATTTTAC
>PVKH010048125.1:0-10229 GCA_004027955.1 Chaetophractus vellerosus | reverse complement strand
TATTTCGGTCAGACTCTGTCACTCTCAGGAGCAAGGATTCCAAATTAGGGCCCACTGGTAAGGCACCAAACTCTGGGGCTATCTGCCCTGATATAGGACCTGGATATTTCCAAAGCCCTCAGGAGGCCCTCTGTTTGGGGTGATATCCACATTGGAAGCCTAGGAGGTCCTACTGGGATCTGCATAAGTGTTACTTCTGGGTTGACCTCCCGACTCACTTTGAAGTCTCTTAGCCCTATGAACTCATTTGTCTTTACCATTTCCCCCTTTTATTTGAAGTCTTTTTCCAGTTGTACTGCCCGTTGGCATTTGTTAGTAATCCCTTGTTGCCAGGGAGGCTCATCCCCGGGAGTCATGTCCCACGCTGGGAGGAAGGTAATGCATTCATATTCTGAGTTTGTCTTAGAGAGAGGCCACATTTAAACAACAAGGAGGTTCTCCAGAGGCAACTCTTAGGCACCCCTTAACACTAGGCTATTTCAGTTTCAACAACAATGACTAATAAGTCTAGTCATCAATAACAAGGGCCCATCAATGGATCAACTTCCTTTGCCAGACACTGCCCCTGCACTCAGGGGGATGTTGCTACTCTTCTGGAAAATATGGCAGAGCTCTCCAAGATGGGAATTCAGTGTTCTCCCATTTATTGAGTCATTCTTCACCCCGTGACCATGTCCCATGAGCATTTGAACAATTATGTATGCCTTTTATGTATGTTCAGGTGGACTTCCTCCCATGCACCCCCAACCTTGACCCCCCTTCCCCACCAACGATCCTCTCCCGTCCCCATTGTGACCCTTCTGTGATCCATAGCCTCTTCACAGGTGAAGCCATAACAATAGCCAATTGCAATGAATAGGAAAATGAAATAATAATGATATTTAAATGTAAGAGTTAAAATATAGGAGAACTTAAAAAATAAAAAATAATTTTAGAAAATTAAAAAAAAAAACAGAAAAAGGAAAACAAGGTTTTATTAAAGGATTGGGCTATTCAAAAAATGTGAAAAAATAAAATATATATGTATAAAAAAATTTTTTTTCCCGATTGTGCCTTGTCGGTGCAATATCTAGTGTCCAGTCTGTTTCGTGGCACCTTCCTCTTCTCACTCTCAAGCAGCCCTCTTATCATTTAATTTTCAAAGAAGTTTTGGGTCACAGCAGAGTCACACCCAGAATATAAGACAATCTCATATACTCAACCTCCTCCTCCATTCCCCCCCATTCCGAAACCTTTTTGTATGTGGATGGCAGCACCAACATAACTGACAAACAAATAGTGAAACATAGTTCCCCAACATTGTTATTGGTCCACATCAAGGTCCACATTTTAGATCGTACACTTTTATAAATTTTGATGACTGTCACACTGTCCCGTATCCACCACTGTAAGCCAATGGAAAACACTTCCACGAGCCACCAAACGCCCTTCATTTGATCCACCCCGTCCCTCCCCACCACCCCTGGGCCCACAACGCCCCCCGGCTCAACTCCCGGGATGACAGGATTCACAGATTCACGCCACAGAGTGTCCTGACTCACCAGTTCATCCCCCACCATGAACCATCCCTAACAACGTCATTTAAATGCAAGAGTCAAAACATAGGAGAACTTAAAAAATAAAAAACAATTAAAAAAAATTTTTTTAATAGAAAAAAGAAAACTAGACATTGCCAGAGGACTGGGCTATTCAAAATATGTGAAAAAACAATAAGATAAACATGTATACAACATTTTTTTCCCGATTTTGCCTTGTCGGTGCAATATCTGGTGTCCAGTCTGTTTCGTGGCACCTTCCTCTTCTCACTCTCAAGCATCCCACCTTTTTACATTTAATTTTCAAAGATTTTTTAAAAAATTCCCTTCCTTTGCTTTTAAGGTTTTTTTCCCCTGCTATTTGTTTAGCTAAATACTGTTTTCAGGAGTGGCTGAGTCTCCCATGTGATTAATTATTTTGCTTCAGGCTGTATTATATATGCAGTATTGCTTTTAATTCCTTGGTTATTAGCATGAACAACTAGCAATGCATGTCAACCAAAAATTCATTTTATAGTCTCCATGGAAATCCAACATTTCTTTAGTTTGCCTTTAATAATTAAAAAGATATAAAAGTCATAGCCAGTTTATTCATTAGAAATTTAGGCCAAATGTCTTAGTAGATCTTTCTTCTTTAATTGCTTTAGTACTTAAATTGAATTTTAAATTCCAAAGAAGAGAGCATTGGGAGTTGAATCCACAATGGACACAGAATTATGACACAATGACACAAAAACCATCTGTTCTTTATACCATTAAATTAAAATTAGTATATATTGGATAGGTGCCAATTCTAATCTTGCTTAGCCATTTAGGCATTTTAGTTTAAAAAATAGAACTCTAAATGTTAGTGGTATGAGAATAAAATTAAATGTAGAAAATGTAAGTATAGTGTGAAATAAGCATATTGTTCTAAAATAATAGAACACCATAGTCTACAAGTTACTGGCAAACTTTTTTTTAAAGGACCAGATAGGCTTTACAGGCCAAGAGACAAAATCAAGGATGTTGTATATGTACTCATATAACCATTTAAAATGTAACCATTTAAAAATATAAAATCAATTCTTAGCTCCTGGGCTATACAAAATCTGGTGGTTTGCTAGATGTTGGCCAAGTGTTTGCTGCTTCTGGCTTATACTGTTGAAAGTGAAACTTTAATTCTCATCAGATTTTAGTGTAGTTTATTAAACCTGTATTTTTGTTCCAGTTTCTGATTGTTTTTAAAACTTTTATGATTTTTTTCACCATTACATTAACTTTTTGGAGAGATCAGCCAATGTTTTAGAAAATGCCCCATATTCTGGATTTGTCTGATTGTTTCATCATTGTGTCATTTAACTTCTTTTCTACTATAAGTGAAAGCTAAGTCTGAAGCCTTGATTCATTCATGTTAAGCATTGTTGACAAAATGTTTCATAGGTAATTCTGGGTCCTTTGTATTGTATCACATCAGGAGACACTTAAGACTTAAAGAATTTGAGAACTAAGAAGGCAGTTGTTTCCTGGTTAGGAATGGGAACTCTAGTTTTGATTCTCTCCTGCTGTATGACTTTTGACAAACTGTTTTACGTTATGTATAAGATAAGAATAGTAACAATCCCTACCGCACAGTTCATTTCAGAATTAAATAAGATAATATATGCAATGCACTTAGCACAATGATTATATAGTAAGTACTTAGTAAAAGCTAGCTTTGGCTGCCTCTATTTCTCTTGTTGTTATTGTTATCTAGCCCTATTATGGGATTTTCTTACTCATTACAATTAGATATGTTCTTAAAAAGCTGTAAGGTAAATGTATTGTTTTTCTTTTTCAAGAATGTTATATAAGGGTACAATCCTTTATTGAAAATTCAAAAACTCCAAAACCCAAAGTTTTAAAATAACTCATTTGGTGACAAAATATGAACTGAACTGACATGAGGCTGAAATATTAATATTTTGAGTATAGGGTGTTGTCCCAGCCCCTCTGGGAAGTTCTACATAATATGACAGAATATGCATCATATTTCTAAAATCTAAAATAGTTCTGAATAGGGTTTCAGATTAGGAACTATGGACCTTTGGTTTCAAAATGTTTTTGAAAAACCTACTGCTCCAGCTTCTTCACACTGATTTTTCACCTAGCAATAGCAATAATACATATTAATAGTAATAGATACCAATTGTTGAGTGCCTGCTATGTGCTTTGTGTTTTGTATAATTATTTGTTTAAACTTAAATAATGTTAAATAATAGATACTATTAACCCTTATTTATAAATGGGAAAACTGAAGTTCAGAAACATTAACTAACTTGTCCAGTGTTACATAGGTTTAAATGGAGTTGGAATTTCAATCCCAACCTTACTCCGAAACCATTCCATTACACCATACTGCTTCTCTGGTAAACCAATCACACATCTTCAAATTAGTAACTTCTGGTTCTTTCATTGATGCTTGTCAGTAGGATTTTCAGCTTCTTAGTTAGGGATTTTGGAATAAATAGTCCTCGGACTTCTAATTACTATTTTCAGCATGTATCTGAAAAGGCTTTGTGATAAGTATTGGAAAATATTTAATAATAAAGAGTATGCTGGGGAACGGATGTAGCTAAGTGGTTGAGCGCCTGCATCCTATATACGAGGTCCCAGGTTTGAGCCCCGGAACCTCCTAAAAAAAGTGTGCTGCTGAACTTAATTCATTTTCTGAATACAATGGGCATTCACTCTATTTCCCCTGAATTATCCACTTGACCTTAACTTGCTAATATTATTATCCTGAAGTCTAAACGTTGAAAAGAGCTAATGTGTATCTCAAAAATGAATTGGAAATCCTAAGATTTTCATATTCTGTGTAGAAAAACTGCAGCCCCATCCTCAACCTCAACCCCCTAAAAAGTACATTTTGTTAATGCTTTTGGAGTTCTTCCTAAGCTTTTTAGATTTGTCGAGATGATACTGTCTAAATAATAATGATAAGATTCATTAGGAACAATTTTATAATCATTAAAATCTGGCAATTAAAATCACAAATCTAGTAATGAATAATCATGTAGGCAATAATCTATCACAGCTATTTCCCTAAAATAGCAGTCGATGCTCATTAACTTTTACATTTGCTTCTCCCAGTAGGAAAAAACGATTACTTTTCTAGAAAAATGACTGCTAATTATAATAAAATTTTTGTCACTTTTTTGACATTGGTTCTGAAACAAGATTGTAGTGCATTTGTTATAAATTATAACGTATTCATTGCAAATTCTTTCTATAAGACCTTCATATTGTGAATCTTCCAAACATAATGAATCTATTAGTGAAAGCTCTACTAGACATTGTCTTTGGCAAATTGAGCCAAGGACAAAAGCTAAGAGCTGCATCAGGCATCAGCATCTGATATAGTTGAATTAGCATTTTTATTCTCTTATTAGCATTAATCCTGATTAGTTGTTTTAATTAAACAATATGCTTCATAATGCATTATATATGTGTATATGTTTTATACTGATGACACACGAAATTATATTGAGGCCATTAACAGTCTTATGAGATAATGTTGGTCAGTTTGAATTAGAATTTTGTATCTCTGAAAGAAAGCATTGTTTGGTGTTTATGTAATAAAAAATGGAAATTGAGAGAATAAAATATTTTCAAATTTACTATCAATTAATTTGTCTCATTTGTCCAGTAAATAAATTGAATCTAATAAAATATCACATTTGTTTTCAACTTTTTATTTGTATAAATAATGCTTAACAAGCATTTATATACATTTATCTTAAAGCACTTTGCAAATTATTTCCAAAGGATTAACTCTTAGAAGTAGCTTGGCTAGGTCAAAAGAGATAAATATTTTTTAGGCTTTTGAGACATGTACAATATCTTTAACCAGTTATTACTCCCAGTGACATTGTATCACAGTGCCCTTTCCCTATATTTTCACCAACATTTATGTTTTAAACATTTATCAGTATTTAGTATTTAAAATAGTGATTATATTAGTATATAGGTTATAAATGTATGTTAGTATATGTATAATGTGTCTGTGTACAGATGAGGGTGCATTATCTTTTAAATAAGTTTGAGACATATAAAATAGTATCTCAGTATTTTCATTTGAATCTTTTATTATAAGGTTAAATGTTTTTAAATTGTTAGGATTTTATGAATTGCCCAGTCATAGTCACCTGTTTTTGATTTAAAGGAGTCTTCCATATCTTTTTAGTTTATAATAGTTTATGAAATCAGTATTATCCTATTATATATTATAAATATATTTTTCTCCAGTTTAAGAAAAGATTACAAAGAAAAATGGAGCATTCATATACTTTTAAAGAGAACTATATGATCCTAAAGTTAACAGTAACTTTTTTTCTCCCTCTTTAGGTTTTCTTTCTACCATTAAGTAACACCATCCTCAGCTGTTTTAAAGATAATTCCATCTTTGCCTGGGAGTGTGATACTCTTTTTTGCAAATATCAATTGCCTGCTCCACCTGAAAGCTCTAGTATATTATACAAAGTATTTGCTGTGACCAGGTAATGTTGATTTTAAAACAGTGAGAAATTTTAAGAAATTTAATTTCTGGTGAAATTTTACACATTTTCAATTCCTCGGGATATATATATATATGGAATTGCTAGGTCTTATGATACTTCTATGTTTAACTTTGAGGAACTGCGAAACTGTTTTCCATAGTGGCTGAATCATTTATAATTTTAGCAGCAATACATGAGGGTTTAGATTTCTCTACATCTAAAATAACACTTGTTATTTTCCATTTTTCTAAAAGCCATCTTAGTGGATGTAAAGTGCTACTTCATTGTGGCTTTGATTTGCATTTCCCTAATGATTAATGTTGTTGAGAATCTTTACATGTGCTTATTGGCCATTTGTATATCTTCTTTGGAGGAATGTCTGCTCAAGTCCTTTGCCCAATTTTAATTGGCCATTTGTCTCTTTTTTGTCGAGTTGCAGGAGTTTGTTACATATTTTGGATCCTAAACCCTTATCAAATATATGATCTGCGAATATATCAAATATATGATTTCTCCCATTCTGTAGGTTGTCTTCACTTTCTTTATTATATCCTTTGATGCACAAAAGTTTTCTTAACAAATCCTTCCCACCCCCAGATAGCTCCCTTGTCTGTTTGCTCATTGTTTTTGCTTGTTGTCTGCTCATTGTCTGTTTGTTTCTTCTTTAGGAGGCACTAGGAACTGAACCTGGGACCTCCCATGTGGGAGGCAAGCACCCAGCTGCTTGAGCCACATCTGCTTCCTGCTTGTTTTGTTTTTGCTCGCTGTCTGCTCATTGTTTGCTTGTTGTCTGTTCATTTTTCCTCATTGTCTGCTCATTGTTTTTGCTCATTGTCTGCTCATTGTCTGCTCGTTGTTTGTCTTCTTTGGAGGCACTGGGAACCAAACCCAGGACCTCCCATGTGGGAAGTGGGCGCCCAACTACCTGAACTACATCCACTCCCTTCTTGACATGTTTTAATCCATTGCAGTTAGTGTTCTTAATGATGCTCCAATTTTCTCATCTTTGGCTGGTGGGATCCTCTTCTAGTTGGCTTTGAATCCTTTTTGATACAACCACAGTAGTCTTTGATAGCTTTCAAGCTTGTAGGTGTGACATGATGTTCTAGGTTTATCTTGTACATTTCCTGTGCCAGGCCTGGAATCAGTCATTTTTTTGTGACTCTCCGTCATTTTAGTGGGAAATGGTACTTTGAGACCCTAATCTGCATGCTAGGGGTACTTATTGCTACTGGGCTGTTATTGTTTCTAGGCCTTTTCAGTGGAAAGAACTAGAAAATTTGTGTTAATTCCTCTCTCTCACCTTCTTTATCCAAGCTCTCAGCAAATCCCATCACTTCTACCAAGGTATATCTTGAATTGGTCCTCTTTTTTTTTTTGGTCCATAGCCATAGTTATTACTCTAGTCTAAGCTATTCCAGTCTCTTTCTGACTTCTAGACTAGCCTCCTTATTTGGTCTTCCTGTTTTCAATCTCATTTGCTAAAGTCAGTCTTTATACAGCAGATAGAGTTGTCTTTAAATAATTAAGTTGGATCATGTCACTTCCCTATTTAACTCCCTTCAGAGGCTTTCTACTGCACTTAGAATGAAATCCAAACACCCCACTATATCCTATGTAGCCTTCTGTCATCTGTCCTAGGCCTCCCTCTCTTTCCTCATCTCTCTTCCTTCCCATTAGTCTGCTCTGGCTACACTTGAGTGTGGCTTCTCACTCTTCCTTGTGCACTAAACTTATTCCTTTCTCAACACTTTTGTACTGGCAAGTCTATATGACTGACTTGTGTGGAATTCTTCCAAATTATTCCATGGTTAGCCCATTTGTGACATTCAGGTAGCAAGTCATCCTCCTTTCCCAACTTTATAGCATCACCTCATTTTGTAGTTCTTTTTAGAGCATATCACCAGCTGACATCAAGTTCATTTATTTGTTTGTTTGTCTCCTAAATCTGACAATTCCATAAAAGCCAGGATATTACATGTCTTATTCATTGTGGTGTCCCTGGAATGTGGAATGGAACATGAATGATAACTGGCTTGTAGTGGACACTTTGCAAGTCCTTGTTGAAGGAATGAACAACAATCTTGCAAGTCAATACAACTTTATTCATTTAGCTATTTTTTTGTACTTTGTAAACATAAAGTAGTTTTCTTTGATCAGGTAAAAAGC
This sequence comes from Chaetophractus vellerosus, assembly GCA_004027955.1. Classification (NCBI taxonomy): domain Eukaryota; kingdom Metazoa; phylum Chordata; class Mammalia; order Cingulata; family Chlamyphoridae; genus Chaetophractus; species Chaetophractus vellerosus. Next base: position 2,008 of record PVKH010048125.1, on the reverse strand, counting down.
TTTGGACATTTTCTGTTTTCTCATATAGCAATTCAGTACCAACTCAGTACAGTTGTGTGAGAAATATAAAATTGGGTAGTAGTGGTAAGTGACATTGAGATTATGTTATAAAATACAAACATTACTCAGAAAACCTCTAATCAATGTATTAAACAGAAGTGTTTGTTAAGATGGTGCTTTAGCTCAGTTGGTAAAAAAATTATACACTATAAGCCTGAACATTCCTATATGGTAGCCACAATTGACTATTTAAATTTAAATTAATCCAAATTAAATAAAATTTAAAATTTCTTCAGAGCATTTAATCACATTTCAAGTACTCAATAATCACATACAGCTAGTGGCTACCATATTGGACAAAAATATAACACATTTCTATCATCGCAGAAGGTTCTATTAGTGTAGCGATAAACACTAGTCTTAACTTTCTCACCTTTTTGTTATTTAGAGATGGCCGAATGCTGGCTGCTGGAGGCAAATCAAATCATCTTCATTTGTGGTGCTTAGAAGCCAAACAGCTATTTAGAATTATCCAGATGCCTACTAAAGTTCGAGCCATTCGCCATCTAGAATTTCTTCCCGATAGTTTTGATGCTGGGTCTAATCAGGTTAGTAACTTAATTGTAGGCCATTATACTTTTTGAGAAAGATCACATCAATTTCTGAATGATACTAGCTCTTATTTATTGTACCCTGTATTAGTCAGCCAAAGGGGTGCTGATGCAAAATACCAGAAATCTGTTAGCTTTTATAAAGGGTATTTATTTGGGGTAGAAGCTTACAGTTACCAGGCCATAAGCATAAGTTACTTCCCTCACCAAAGTCTTTTCCCAGTTGTTGGAACAAGGTGGCTGCCGATGTCTGCAAGGGTTCCAGCTTCCTGGGTTCCTGGGTTCTTGGGTTCCTGGGTTCCTGGGTTCTTCTCTTCCCGGGGCTCATTTCTCTCCAGGCTCAGCTGCTCTGCTCTCTCCATAAGGCAACCTGTAGATTATCAGGCAAATGCCTCGTTACTCTTCCCAGGGCTTCTGCTGTGTCTAATCTGCTTCTCTGTGTGTTTACTTCCTGGGGCTCCAATATCAAAACTCCAACCTCCCTTCTCTACAGTGCAGTTTCTCTGTGAGTCCCCACCCACCAAGGGTGTGAGTACTCAGTGTCCTACTGACGTAGCCCAATTAAAGCCTTAATCATTATTTAATCAAGTAAAAGTGAAACCTCCGACAGACCAGTTTAAGAACATAATCAGTATTTCTTTTTGGAATTCATCAATAATATCAAACTGCCACATACCCTACTTGTTACAAGGATTTGAAATTGTGATATATTATTTTTGTGAAGAGTCTATAATTGAAACATTTTCAAAATCTTATGTCTAATAACTGACAATTTAATATACACTTTAAATTTATGTTGTACATTATGGTTTGCAGGGTGCTTTACCATGTTATTTTTCATTTGAACTTTAGAAGAATTCTTTGGGAAGAGGCAAGGAAAGGAAGGCATTTTCCCTATTTATAGATTATGACATGAAAATTTAGAAACATTAAGTGACTTGTCAACACTTCTGTTCATTGTTAGGAATAAAGATGGGACTAGAACTAAAGTTTTCCTCATTTGGTAGTACTGTATTTTTCTACGATAACTGGTGCCTCACTTCTATGACATGTTTATTTGTATCTTATCTTAGTTTACAAAGTATTTCTTCACCTCTCACACATACCCCCCATTTTTTCTCTTTGAGAGTTTTTTCTTTTTTAAGATTTCAATACAGTCAAACCTTAACTTTCATATTTTAAATTGACTATCATGGGTCTCACACTTCAACAAATTAAATAGATATGTTTTATATATATATTTATATATATAATGCATGTATGTGTACATCATATCTATTTTAACTTGAGTCTTTTGAATAAGTAACACATTCACATGGTTGAAAATATTAAAAAATGATAAGGCATATAGTGAAAAATCTCTCATTCCTCTTTCACATTTGCCTATTTTTTTTTTT